>JAUCMX010000024.1:8314178-8421678 GCA_033459395.1 Hemibagrus guttatus
AGGGAAGTCAATAAATGTTTTTGTGCAGCACATATTTTTGTAAAACACTTTGCTCAGGTGAAAGTGTGTTTAAATTAAGCTTTATATATACAATAAATTTATAAGTTTATTTATAACTTGTTTTCAGGCTATTGGCATTACCAATGTGCAGCTTATTCCAACATAAGATCTTCAGTAACACCAAAATAACCCTTTTTAAAACAAGGACTTGTCATTAGGCCTCCAAAAAAATGGTGATAGAAAATGTGGGATTTTTTTTGCTTCTGAGTGATAGTATTAGTAAGGTAAAGGTTCAAATAAAGATCTATTGGTAGCCTAATATTTAGCTCGTCTATGCCTTGGTCAATGCTCACAATCAGTTACAGTCATGAAAATTAAGTTCATTTGCTATTGTTCCACATTTCACAGTTAATCAGATTGGAATTCAGCCCCATTAATGTTCCTCCAGTCTATAAAATGACACTTTGATGGCTGTGTTTCTGGTGTTAGCCATGGCATTTACTGTTTTGACCTCTTGCTATATGCACCTGAAACGACGCCTTTCTGCATTTTCAGCTAAAGTAGTGAGACCAAACAAGAAAAAAATTCACCTAGAAGTAAATCCAATTAAAGGAGAAAAGATGCAGGTTATGAAAGCTACACCTTTGTTTCTGCTAGCACTCTGCCTTATGAGCATGTGACTGATCGTTTTTAAAAAAATATGAAGAGACGGCTTATTATTAAATAGGAGCAGACTTCTCTAGCAGCGGACTTGCGACGGCATTTGCCTCTTACTGGATTATTACTGTTGCTTTGCGCATATTCTCTGCCTACAAGGAGGTTCTTGTTAGCTTGTCCATCTAAAACCTGTCCTAATAATAGTAAAAGCAAACAAACAAGGAATGTGGATGATATACCACAATGAAGTGCTCGGTACTGAGAGCGCCAGTAAGCATGCAGTCTTTGCTTATTCACAAATGCATTCAGTTTATAGCTCCTTGTTATGTCTATGTTTAAATAGAATACAAAAAGCTTGGCCTAAAAAGTCATAAGTATCTGCTGCATATCAGGTGTGGTGACAGTCAGTGCTCGCTTCCTCTTAGAGCACATGCACTCTGTTACAACCTCAAACCAACATCTTGGGGAAATCTGAGCATTTTGGTTGGTGATTGGTTGAGTCGTCTCTTCTCACGATGGTAAAGGAATCATATGCTCATGTCCACAGGGTGAAAACATTTTGTTTCAGTTTCTGTTCTCAGACAGCTCTTCACTTTAACACTCCTCTTCCAAGTTTTACTATGCCCTGAAGGAAAACTTTGTGTCAGCAGTGCGAGGTATAAAACACAACTCACCACTCACAAACCATACAACCAGTCTGAGAGTATCGTGTTCCTGTAGGTTGAGGTGACAGGTTCTTTGTCTTACCTTAAGACAGTGTGGAGATTATGATCTTAGATAGAGGCCATAATGCCCCTTCCCCCCCATTGGCTTCTTCTGGTGAAGGGCGAGTGTTTTTTATGAGCCACTTTCTATTCCCTACAGGGCTGTGAGGAGCGTACCTCCCCTTCTCTCTCCATCATGGAGATGACTCTTTAGGGGTTAAGGGGAGGATGGGAGGGAAAAGAGTTTTATATCCATCGTGTGCTGAAAGAGAGCATGGGGATGCTGAAGACTAGGTGATTGGACCTGGTTATTCACAGCAGAGACGGAGGGACATAGGAATTGTTGTTTAATCCGTTCCTTACTTAGGAAGCACATGCTGACATCTATCACATGGTTGTTAAAAGACTGCAGAAATCTAGTCAAGCAGGCATCGGGTGTCACCAGGTCAGCTCCATTATGCACTTGGCAGCTTCAGAGCTTGTAATATCTTGCTCAGCTTCTTTCTTTGTTCACATCACCAGCATGTTTTTCTCTCTCCTCCTTAGGAGCAAAAGGAGTGCTTAGAGCAGAAATTTCTGCCTGTTACCATTGCTTATTAAACTGGACAAATGCATTCTTTGTCTCAGAGTACCTCATAGAACGAGCTGTACCATGGCCCACTTCATCAAAGCTGCCTCTGTGTGGTGATGCAAGTCAGGTGAAAAACTGACAAGTAGGTCGGCAAATGCGTTGGGTGTGCTTCAGTTCAAGACAGGTTTATTTGAATAGTACTTTTAACAATGAACATTCTCACAAAGCAGTGGCAGAATCTTTCACAAATATCACATGCCATTACAACCGAATTTTTGATATAAAACCGAATGATACTATAATAAAAAATAAAACCAATTAATATCATCTGAACACTGAACTTTTGACTGTTGTCACTCTGTACTAAACTGCTGTATTTCACAGGAAGGCACCATTTAACTGACACTGCAAACAGCCAACAGACCACTGTTTTTGCATAACATGTAAGGAAAGGAGATTGTGAAAACGGTGTTACAAAAAAACAGATCTGCATCCAACAGACAAAAAAACCAACATGGTTTATAATAGACAAATAGGTAAACATACTGTATCTCATTCACTAGTGCTATCTTGGCCCTCTATAACACTAACACAAAAGTGAGTAACTTTTGAGTCTGATAGTTAAGCAAAATGTTCAGTAAATTTCATTATAGCATCTCACTGTTGAGCTCTCGAACAGTTTATAACAGAATTTTATATCAGAATTATTTTATGTCATTCTAATACTGTATTGTTTCTGTAGTAATTACTCATTCGCAGGGAATATAATCTAAGCCTAATAATAAAATGAATAAAATTTCTTCTTTAACACACACAAACAAAACCATAGGATATAAGTTGTTTTAAAAGAAAGCTCAGCAACCAACTTATCTCACAAATGTTCCACAGCATTAAATTCAATTGTAAACAAAGTAAATAAAGTTACAATATTAACAAAGTGTAATTGTTGGCAAATTGCAGATACAACAAGAATAAAACACTTACAGGATTAGCACATTTTTGTTTTTCTGTGTTAATTCAGAAATATCCAGGCATTCATTAATCCTGCTGAAACACCCACATGTTGTTAGCAATATGCTAACTTATTTAATACCTGCTGATGGTGATTACCGTGAAATTAGGGACTAAATTAAACTTACTGTCACTTGTAACATTATCACACACCCTCGCCAGGTTATGGTTGTTCTTGTGATCACAAACAGCTACTCTTGTAATAGCTATTTGTAAAAGCTAGTCAGTAACTAATAGGTCAGTCTGGTTTGTGGTATTGATTTGTGATACAGCTGCAGTTGAGATAAATTGTGACTTGTTTCTTTTTTCTGTAACTATGCTAATGCTAATTTAACTTAAATCTCAAGTGTCCGAATTATTTATCTACATTATTAAAATGTAGATATTAGATATTGATTTATTGAATTAACTCTAAATATATTGTTCAACAGTAAGAGTTGCTATTATACTTTCCCCACTGAGGTACAATGTAACTATAGAACAAAAAAGTTTACCTACAAAATATCTTTTTTATCCTGTCACATTGCGATCACTTTACAGTATGCGTGCCATATGTTTGTGTTTTTCACGTTTTATCTCCCTACGAGGCTTCATCTGTTCAGCAGTTCGACACAGAGCGATCCTTGTCAGGAAGCCATATTGTCCCTGTTCTTTCTCGAGTGTGAGCTCACGGTAGGAAATAAGACTAGGACTTTCTGTTTTGTGCCACATTGGAAATGTACTGTTCTAGCTTATTCGCCCCATAGAGGAGTGGTACAACACAAGAATAGGGTTTAAAGCAAAAAAAAACAGCAAAAAACACACAGCATGCTTTGTGGGTAGAGCTATAAATAGACAGCACTCAGTCAAAATATGGATGTGTTTTGTCTATATGCAGATTAGAATTGAAATTATTGGTTTGACTCAACCATGTTCTTCAACTTTTAGCCACACCGTTCATCTTTACTAGGGACTTTACTCTGTGTTCTGGAGAAAGAGGCAGTCTTTGGCATGTTGCCAGTCCTTGAGACCACCAGTAAGCCTCCAGTTTTCACATGATGACCGATAATAACCTCGGATCAGGGCCAGGCTATAGCCAGCAGATTAGCGTTAGGCAAAGAAAGAGGAAGCGCAAAGCGAAGCCTCCAAGAGCAACAAACCACACGTGTTCATGCTTGAACATGCTGAGCGAAGCCTGCAGTAATGTAAGTTAATCAGTGATGCATGCATTAATCTATGCTTTAACCAGGCCCGGTAGAGGCGAGTGATACTCTTCTATTCTCTGGATTAATTATTCTCCCCATGGAGCCATTTGCTAGTCCAGATTCAGGCTGGTTTGGAATAATGTTACCTCACTACTTAATAGGGAAGAATAGTGATGCCTTGATGTGGTTCTTTTACGGTAGTTATGATGTTATATGAGACTTTCAGTGCAGTGCAATGTTTTTATTCATCTAATGCACATGGAGTAAAGAGAACTAAGACGTACCACAGAAATGGTTTAAATTCTCACACTGGGGAGTAGCTTGTATGCTCATATGGAAGGTGTAATCATCTGGTCTGAGACTGATCATCAAGTCTTCTATAGGAGATATGACGTTTGATCCTCAGGTACCTGGATAGCCAAGAACTACAGTGTGACTCGCTCCACTGGAAGGGTGGGCTAGAAGCAATAAGTTTTAGATTTTTAATTCTGGATAATATCATGCTATAAACATTGTTTATGGAGAATGTGATCCGAAAATGAATACTATACAACAATTATTGAGTTGTGTAAACTTCAATGAAACAACTAAATTAACACATTAAGAAATAGTTTACTGACGGACGAATATGTAGTTTTGAATTTCCTATTTAAAAGAGACACATTTTTTTTAAATGTCCTAGCGTGAGACATCCTAGCATGCGATATACTAGTGTGAGACATTCTAGCATGAGATATACTAGCATGAAATATTCTAGCATGAGATATACTAGCGTGAGACATCCTAGCATGAGATATACTAGCATGAAATATTCTAGCATGAAATGTACTAGCGTGAGACATCCTAGCATGAGATATACTAGCGTGAAATATCCTAGCATGAGATATATGAACATGAGACATCCTAGCATGAGATATACTAGCGTGAAATACCCTAAGGTTAGATATCCTAGCGTTTTTAAGCAGAAAGCTTAGCAGCCAGGATGCTCTTGTAATAGTGTAACTACACAGCTGTTGATTGCAACAATGTTGGTGAAAGTTTTGCCCCAGTGTTTGAGACAAACATCAAACACTGAATCTCCCAGCATGTCTAGTTTATGCCAAAATGCTCTGATCTTTGCTCAATTTAACCAGACCAGTTGGCAGAGAAAGGCCTGATGGAGCCTTTTTACTGTCTCTCATAGCAAGTAGTGTGGTATTGGAAATAAACCTTATCTTCCATGAAGCAGTGTGTTGCTGATCTTCCTTGGGAATCTCTGCATTGAGAAATTTGTCATTTAACATCAGTTACCACATATAAAACATTGTATAAAACATTGTTCAGGCACCACTTAATGTTAAAAAGAATAAAACTCAGGAACTGTGACACTTATGCACCAGCTGCGTGCTTCAAATCAACACCTATAACAATCGATATATCTTCAAACCAGTTTCAGTCGGTGCAAAAAAAACACATGGCACATGAACGTGTTTTCCCTCCAGGCAGTAGGGAAAAATAGACCTGAGTTAGAAATAAAGCATTGAAATGCAACTCTCTGCAATTTCACAACTGTCTGCACAGGAGGTTTGCAACAAGTAAGATTTTAAGGCAATTACATCAGCTGCCTTTGTAGCTTTTCTTTACCCGTGACGTTTCTGTTTCTACAGGTTGACAGATTTCTACTCGAATGTTGAATTGCAACAATGAACTCTGCACTTTTACTTTCAGAAGTAACTCCGCTGGCTACTTTGTCCTTCACTTCTACGTCACTCAGTGAGCTGAATGTTGGAAAAGCAGCAGTGCATATGGCTGCTGGAGGAATATATAGAAGGGTCAGGGCTTTTCACTCTGCTGCAAGGAAGCTCTTTGTTTTCCCCCTGCACAAAGTTCCTCAAAATGAACTCACACATCCACAAATGTGCATGCTGTAAAAAAAAAAAAATAAAGCATGGAATTATTGCACAGTAAACTTTTGTCCTCTGACATCCCTGTTGTATATTTAAACACCCCATGACTTGTCCTCACATGCCAGAAACGGAGTATAGATCTTATCTGTGCTTCATGTGTAGATTGAATGTTTTTGCTAGAACTATCTGATTGTTCACTTTTTGCACAAAGGGAAGTGGGTTAAAGGGCATGCATGTGGCAAACAACATATTACTTGCACAAGACAACGGCGTTTCTGCAAAAACCTTTTTATTCAAGACTGAATTAAATTGATAGTGACAACAGAAATTTATTCATCTTACACGATCACTAATAATCTGATTTCGGCAATTATTTTGGCAGGACTACAATATCTTTAAATGGATTATTTAAATTTCAAGAAATCTGATAGACACCTGGATTTTATCCCAGTGGTCAGGTTATGTATGCTTTATCTTTTATTTCATTCATGTGCAATAACATAGCTAAGTTTTGCAGAATAAAGTTTGAAATGTTTTAATTATTCATAGATGGAAGAAAGAAGGCATTTTTGTGCATTTTGCAACCATAAATCATTCCAATAAAGTTGTTACCAGTCACATCAAATCCAGAAGAGCATGATGGGTTAAGAATAGATGTAATTAAAAAGCTGAAACAACTTGCTCAGTAATGCCAACTATTAGACTTCTCACCACAAACATGTGATTAAACCAAGTCACCATTATACCATGTTAGATTTACAGTTTTTCATTTCTGTATTAATCAAGGCTCAGGTCTTTAACCAAAGGTTTAGTTTAGCTCTTACTGGTTGGCAGTTTTGCTGCTTGTAGAGGTTTTCCTGGAAAGAAATCTGATCATCGATCGAATCATTGCTGCTGTTTTCTGGTGTACATGCAAACACGCTCAGACTTTCATTTATTAAGATCCTAAATAATGAGTGCTCATTTGCGTGAGCAGTCGGATTAATTGTGTGTGCAGCGAGATTTTCTGCTGTGGTTGATTTACCAAGAATAATTAGGTGAATGACATCACATACAACATTGGAGGAAGACACAGTATGTAAATTAGGTGTTGCATGTTCTTAATAGCCATGATGAGTGTGCAAAAAGAAACTCCTGGGAGAGAGACAGAGAGAGAGAGAAAGAGAGTAGACTTCTGACTTCCACAAAATCACAATTTAGATGAACTAAATATCATTCATTTTCATTTTTTATTTTGGTACAACTTTATTCAAAAAATCGAAGGAGACTTTCACTCATACTGATTTGCACCTGCAGTCTAGGACATTGCTTATAAAATTAATCAATTTGCTCAGGCACTACCCTGTAGAAACAACCTGAATTGCATTTTCATTTCAGCCAAACACATTTCTTTACAGATTTTGCCCATGCAAAAGATGTAATCCATAGTAATTCTCATTAGTAAGTCAGTGTGCATGCTTTTTGTGGCTGATATCAAGCTTGCACATTCTTTCACACGCTAACATTTATTAAAGTTCAAGGTTTTAAGAACTTTGTCATATGCACAAGCTTCCTTTTACAATGAACTTTGCACATTCTCACTGATGCTGCAGTAGAAAATTAGGGATAAATAACAAGTAAGTGAACAATAGAAGAACTTGTGGAATAAGTTGTGGAAGAGATTCAGCATGCTCTCATGTGATGTGTTTCCATGACATCGTATTGTAGCTGTTCATTGTTCATTATTTTAAATAAAGACATTTTACTGACACATACTTTATTTGTAATATTCTTAATAATAATTATATGCACATACCTAAAAAAATGATTATGTGACCTTAATAGACTTCACATATTCCTGAGCAAGATGACAGACTATTGCATTACATGCACATGATATTACGTGCTTGAACGTGCATGGCTGTATCGTTTTGTGTTAGAAGCGAAGACCTTAAGGCAGGAGGCAAAATGTGTCTCATTATTCAGGAGGAAATGAGCTTCATAGCTCACCGACTATAAGAAACCATAGTTGGCCTCCTGCTTTCTTTTTTCTTTCTTTCTCTGCACTGTGAACAGATGTAGTCAGAGTTTTAGGGGACTTCCCGTATGCTTGTTGAGCTGCTAGAAAAACACTCTAGATATGATTTTAACCAAATGGCAAGTTAAATTGGATTTTTATAAATGAATGTGCTTTTCATTAGGTTAGCTGGATTGTGTTTGAAGAAGCTGTGAATGATGTGAGGTAAAATCCCATCACAGGAACGTTATAACTATCGCACTGATACAGTAGTTTAAATGGAGCTGCTATAGGAGGTGGATGTTATTTTATAAAAATTCTGGTTTGCTCAGTCCTAATCTCAGCTGATGGATCGTATTTTTGTATCCATATTTTTTTGTGCAGCGTACCATTGCTGTTACCATGTTCAAGAGGCAACAGGTGATGGATTAATGATCCTGTATAGAGGACAAAAGAGAAGTGCAGAGGAGTGAATGTGTAACACAATCAGTTGTTGTGGTTATTTCTCCCAAGTGATTGCTGAGTTTGAAACTGGAGCCACGTCTCTGGCTCGATGGCAGCGATGGTCCGCGCTCCTCAAACAGTCCCTTCAAGACAAAGGACCAGATGTCTGTGAAGGCAGCGCTTAAAGGGGGGGATTGCATTACCACAGCCACCAAAACACCCATTTGTCTTGTGCGTTTGGATGGTACAGAAAGTTGACTCTTCTGTCCAGAGATTTGCAGCAGATGTCAGCAGTCTGTCTGACTGGCTAGTTGCCATCTCACCCATTTACCCATTTACCCCCACACTAAAACCCGCCCAGTAATCCTCACATCACATCCATTTCTGGCTGGGATATCTACATTTACACTAAACCCAGCCACACTCAGCTGTCCCAGTTTATCTAAAATGCACCTCCTCTTGGTCTTCCTGGAGCTTTGCCATTTAGCCCCACACCAAAACCTTCCCTTATTTAACCATCCTGCCAAAAACCCACCCACTCTTAGCCTCCTATTTTATCCTCACAATAACAACCAACCCACACTTCGTCTCCTATGTTACCCCATGCCAAAATCCCATTTAATCATAAACATAATTTATGTATCCTTCCTAACTGAGGCCCTGGAAAGGTCAGAAATACATTTTGCTGGATGGGAAGGGGGGAAGGGGGTATTGGCAGTCACTTTTTGAAACCAAAAATGTCAAATACCCACTCACACTTACAACGCCTATTTACCCCTTCTTCAAAAACCCCAATTTACCACAAACTACAAACCGCTCACACTTGCCCTGTCAATTTATCCCCATTTCAGAAACCCACCCACATTTATCATGCCTATTTACTGCCATACAAATATCCCAAGCGAAGAAACCACCCACTCTACGGTTGTCCATTTTACCCCCAAGACTGAAATTCACCCACACCTATGCCAGCATTGTGGACATCAAACAAAATGACATTTGAAGCAAACGTAGAAGACGCAGTGGTTTGGCTATATACAGTGTGAAATGTCCACTCAACCAAACAGAACATTTTTTTTTATATAGAATTCAGGAATGGATCCAGTCTGATCAGCATTACAGATGGTTTTGTTTAATATTTTATTTTGCAGACCAACCATTAAAACATTTTTTAAAATATCTGCTAAAACACACCCACAACTAAGTGGCTAAATAGTGCTTTAATAGCCACTTCATCCACTTAATATAAATAAATCTTGATGGAAGTGCTTACGTTTGTAGAAAATTCTAACAATTTAACCAAGGCCTTGAGCTTGTTAAACATTTTGATCAAATACCAGTTTTATGTGCAAATCTATGCATTGGTTCAATGCAATTTTATTAATTAATTTTATTATATAAAAATTAAACTGTCATCTACTACTGATAATCATGCATTCGACCCAAAACCCACCCATGCTTGGAGAAATGCAGAGCATAGTGCATTGTAACCCAATCACTTGTTATTTTCCCAAAGTGGGTGCTGTGTTTGAAACCAGAGCCATGTCTCTGGCTCAGTGGCACTGAGGCTTCAAAGCAACCCTTAAAAACAAAGCCAAATCTGTGTGTAGGCAATGCTAAAGGAGGTTCACTTGCACATAACCCCTGACCCTAACTACCCCCCCAATCCATCCATGCTAAGCCTGCTGTAAATAAGGAAAGGCACTGGACTGGATCACAGTACACACAGACGCCCCAGGAGACACTTATTTTTAGGTCTGGGTCATTTTACCTCCGGTTAATTTATTAGAGGAGAGAAAACAATATTAATGTACTTTCTGTAACATTGTGGTGTAATCAAAGACTGAAGGAGGACTGATGTATCGGTCACGTTGTATAGCATTTCAGCCTATTAAAAGGATGTTTTATGACCCGTATCACATTAAAAAAAAATTCAATTGCAATTCTTGGCCATACTGGACTTGTTGTGTAGAGCAGTAGAGAACGCAGTCATACACTGGACTTGCATTGGACTAACACTCTAATCTCTAATCGAACACATTTAACATGGTACATTGTGTTCCAGTCAAATCACTTACATTCACTCTTACTCTTACTCTCTATATATTTTAATTACAATCTCATGAGTACAGGCCTGTGTTTCTATGGCTTGTAAAATGCACTAATGATGTGATTTGAGGCCTTAAATTGCAGTTTTGCAGAGTCGAAATACATGAGCACTTAATTACACTGCTTCTAATGTGTTTGTTGAAAATGTATAATATTTCATTGGCATGTGGGGTATTAGTGGGTTAATTAGATGCTGTTCTGGGACATCTCTGTGGCATTATCTCAGGAATCTGTCATGCTGAGATGCTCTATTCTGTGCTCACTGTGACTTTCCAAGGTGACCAGGAAGTAATCAGGGGAATGGGGGTCTTGAGAAAAGGAGAGCTGCCTGTGCTGATTTATACCACAGCTCTAATAATGTTGTTTCCATCATGCCGATGGCGTTGATTATGGAGGTTGAGAAATTTGTCAGTCTGAGCTTGTGGTTTCTTTGCTCCGCTCATGGATTTGGGATTGGGATTGTCTTTGTGTGCTGTTGGCTCAGGTGTTCTCATGAGGGAGGTGAAGCAATTGATTTCATTCTTCACACATCAATGCATTCCATTCACCTCAGTTTGATAATGATTTACACACCGTTCACCAGAGGCTTCACCATCTTCAGACTGGATCCTACATAAGTGATTGGAACATCTGCTTCAGGTCCTTGTTCTTTGTTCTACATGCACACCAGAGTGACTTCTGGACTAGACCCATAGATGGTTTACTGCAAGAAATGATCATAATAACAAATGGTTCTGTAGCAGTGCATTTCACTGTTCATCATTCTAACAATAACTGTTCAGAAAAGGAGCCTCACAGGATGCAAAACAAAGGTGGTAATGATTTTTTTTTCTTTTAACAGGAAATCAGATGAGGAGGTAGATATGGACAAAGTAACTGCAGCCATGGTGCTAACTAGTCTGTCTACAAGTCCTCTAGTGCGCAGTCCTCCAGTTAAAGTTAGCGGTAAGTCTTTAGTTCTGTTTTAAACTCTGCTCATCCGCTCGGTCTCTTTCATACAGCAACTACAGAGATAACAGCACTGTGTGGTTTTCGCTCAGCAGTTTCCTGTTTTCTGCTCTTATATAGCCTCGACACTGAACTGAAGTTGACCCCTCTGCATGACTTTTACCTTTTGTTGTGATAATATTGTTTAGGTTCTGTATTGTGCAACCTTCCTAAACTCCCTACATGTGTTGTTGGTATTTAAAAGAACGAAATTTACATGCAATTTTAAAGTAACATAAAAGCACCATTTTTCTGGGGCCTACAAAGAAGAGAAGCAACTGAAAGCCCATGTCTGCAGAAGAGCTGTGGCAATTTCTTCAAGATGCAGGAGAAACCTACCAGCTGATGCCATGTGAAACTAAGCCAAAAGAATTTATGGTATTTTTTAAGAGAAATGTGGTCTAACTAAATATTAATTTGCTTTTTTTTTTAATGTTTGCTGCTCCGTTATTCCTGCAAGCATCTTTGCATCAGTAGTCAAGAAGAAAAAATAGCATGTGATGATTGCTTTTGCATAGGACTTTATTGGGAAACACAGTAGTCTCTTGACATACAGTAACCACATAGCCTAAGGCGGAAAAGACTAGACATCACTAGATTGTTTTATTGTATTCATTCATTGTCTACCGCTTATCCAAACTATACTCGGGTCACGGGGAGCCTGTGCCTATCTCAGGCGTCATTGGGCATCAAGGCAGGATACACCCTGGACGGAGTGCCAACCCATCGCAGGGCACGCACACACACACACACACACTCTCATTCACACACTACGGACAATTTAGAGATGCCAATCAACCTACAATGCATGTCTTTGGACCGGGGGAGGAAACCGGAGTACCCGGAGGAAACCCCCGAGGCACGGGGAGAACATGCAAACTCCACACACATGGCAGAGGTGGGAATCGTGAGGCAAACGTGCTAACCACTAAGCCACCGTGCCCCCCTGTTTTATTGTATATTGGTTAAAAAAAAAAAGGAGTATTTTTATTATTCAAAAGGCTGTATGTCTTACAAACATGCATATGAATAACTACATGGTCATACGTATGCGGACACCTGACCATCACCCCCATATGTAGTTTTTCTCCAAAATATTGCTACAAAATTGGAAGCATACAAATGATGTCTTTGTGTGCTATAGCATTATAATTTTCCTTCACTGGAATTAAGAGCCCCAAACCTGCTCCAGCATGACAGTGCCTCTGCACACAAAGCAGGATCCTTCGAATCATGGTTTGCCAAGTTTGTATTGGAACTTGAGTGTCCAGCACAAATCCCTGACCTCAACTCCACTTGCACCAACTGCAAACCAGACCTCCTCCAGTAGCATCAGTGTCTGACCTCAGTAATGCTCTTGTGGCTGAATGAACACAAATCCCCACAGCCACGCTCCAACATCTAGTGAAAGCCTAGTGTTATATGAGTGTTATGGTCAGATGTCCACATACATCTAGCCATATAGTGTATTACTATCAGCACTCTTACTGCTCTATTATCTCCAGGAATAAGTGGTGTATTTATTCTCTATAAATGTCTGCATTGCAAATCTTAGACTTAACAAAGCATGATTTAATAAGAATGAATAATATATTTGTATTTAAAATAATCACTGTAAGCCAAATATATATAATACAATATTATAATATTTTATTATCATCCAAATAGACTGCATGTGACTGTTGACAATTTCAATCATTATTTAAAGACTAACTTAAGGACATTGTCATCCATCATAATCTTGGTAATGCGACAAATTTTCAAGTAAAAAAAAAGTTACAGGGGGGCACGGTGGCTTAGTGGTTAGCACGTTTGCCTCACACCTCCGCCGTGTGTGTGTGTGTGTGTGTGTGTGTGTGTGTGTGTGTGTGTGTGTGTGTGTGTGGCCTCCGGGTACTCCGGTTTCCTCCCCCAGTCCAAAGACATGCATTGTAGGTTGATTGGCATCTCTAAATTGTCCGGTGTGTGTGTACCCTGTGATGGGTTGGCACTCCATCCAGGGTGTATCCTGCCTTGATGCCCAATGATGCCTGAGATAGGCACAGGCTCCCCGTGACCCGAGTGTAGATCGGATAAGCGGTAGACAATGAATGAAAAAAGTTACATGATAAAACATTACACTATTATTAGTCAAAGCAAAAGTGAGAATATATTTAGATTTCGATGGAACAATCATGAAAAAGAGGAACTCTCTATTTTAAGTGACTGTTTCTGATTAAAATATGAACAGGAACCAAGAATGCAGTGCTTTAGTTTAAATTTCAGGTTAAACAGGCAGAGTATGCGGTGTAGCTATGAGAATCAGAGCAGCTCTGTCCATGACCAGGCCCTGACCTGCTCTCTTCCTGCAGAGGGTCTGAATGGATCGTGGAAGGATGGAGGCTTCACTCCATCCAGTTACAGCAGTAGTGGCTTCTGGAGCTGGAGTGCTCCAAGTGACCAGTCCAACCCCTCCACTCCGTCTCCTCCGCTCTCAGCCGACAGTTTCAGACCGTTCCGTATGTCCAGCCTCAGCGGGCCGCAGGACGACACTCTGGACGAGCAGGACACTAGCAGTCTGCTGTTTGATGAGCCGATTCCCCGCAAACGCAAGGTCAGCTCCTATGTCCTAATGTACTTTAATTGCATCTAATAACACTCTGAGAACAGTTGCTTTACTGTCCCTTACTGGACTCTGATCTGATGGTGCGAATCATGATAGTTTTCCTATAGCAGCATGTCCTGGAGTGTTTTATTCCTCATACTACAGCAGTTTGCCAGTGTACTCTATGACCTTATCAACTGATTACCTTTCATCAAGTTCATTCCAATTATCACTTACATTCAGATTTAAACAGTTTTTAAATCACTTTTTCTCAAATTTAATACGTCAAAAATGCATTTTGTTACCAATAAACCATGAAGCACAGCATTCTGAAGACTTTCCTGTAGTGGAAAACTTAAAGAAACAGCTTACTAACTGGAGACTTCTTTCTTAAATAAATGTCTCCTACCAGGGAACGTCATCACGTTGACAATTATTGTTGCTAAATAACATGTTTTACTTCTTTATTATGAAATATTAGATAACTAATAACTAACTAATTAGATTATATAGAGCACCTGCAATATATCTCTCTGTGAATTATCGGTTACTATAGAAACAGTACCGTGGCCTTGCAGATGTTGCTGTCAGTTCTGCTGTTATAGAAAACCAGTCAATGCCTTGACTAATTAAAGTTAAGCATTCAGCAGTGTTGTGGTATAAAATGTTATTGTTGTTCTTGTAACATAGCTCTGTGTGTGTGTGTGTGTGTGTGTGTGTGTGTGTGTGTGTGTGTGTATATGTTTGTGATTATGCACAAAGAGCCCTACCACCTCAGTGTAGTGTGGTAAAGTGAGAGCTACATCTCTATGTTTAAGCCCATGTTAATGGTGGGTGAGTGTAATGCCACATCCTGTGTTTGCTGCTGTTTTCTTCAATGTGTGAAGTTTTCATTGCATCCAGAGACACAAATGAAGCAGTTTGAGATGCAGTGTGAAGCAGCTATGTGCACCGCACACATACAGAGATGTATTCAGTGATAGCTGAGTGAGAAAGTCGTTTGCTCCCTTCTTTTCTCCACTCTCATCTACTTTATCTCCCTCTTCTACACACAGACAGAAAGCTTGCAGGAATTAATGGCTTCTTTATCTGCACCATTGTCCCGGTGTCTTATCACAGCTGCAGGATTCTAGGACAGCATCAGTGCTGGTGTTTGTCATATCCATGCTGTCATTATCCTCTAACAACCCAGTCATCTGTCCTGCTTAATTACACAGGAACCATACATACAAGTGCCTGGTGTTAAAATAAATGATTGTAATAACCCATATCCCATATCAAGATTGAAGCCATTTAGAGATTTCACCAGATCAATAATGCCCCCAATCCAAAGTGGGGCCCAGGGACTCCCAGGGGTCTATGAAGAATAGCCATTGGGTCTGTGATTTTTTTGTTTTGTTTTGTTACAGCAGTGGAAATCACGACCCATTATTATCAAGGTTTTTCTATTCATTATTAAATGTTTATAGTTATTGGGCTTTCAACTAGAATATTAATGCCCTTCAATGATGCACAAAATATTAAAGGTTTAGTACTTGCATGTCTGAATGTAAACAAAGTGAACACTCTGATTTGTATTATGCTGATTTGACCAATAATACTCATCTGACTCCATCATACTGATCCATATTTGACTCATATTTTACTTTCATGCTGATTTGACATGCATTATGCTTATTTGACTTTTTTATACTCATATTTGGACTCATATTTTGCTGAATTCACTAATATTCTGTCTAACCCAAACCCTATTACACTGATTTGACCCCATATTACTGATCTACTGACTTTAGAGGCACTGGTGGCTCAGTGGTAGGTTTCTCACCTATCATGTGGAAGGCTCGGGTTCAATTCCCAGCCAATGCCTTAACCCCAGCCACTGGATTCCGGTCCCAAGCCCGGAAAAATGGGAGGGTTGTGTCAGGAAGGGCATCCGGTGTAAAACATTTGCCAAGTTGTTGTGTGGACCAGTTGGTCTGCTGTGGTGACCCCGAACAGGGAGCAGCCGAAAGCAACTACTGGTATACTGACTTTATGCTTATCAAGCTGATTTGACTCGTATTATGCTGATAAGAAGAATCCACAAAAAGAATTCCTGTCGCTTCTAACGTACACTTAACAAAAATGACTCCTTCATTTTTAATTCATTCTTATGTAGCTAACATTTAAATGAGTATGGTAACAGATTTTTCAAAAATCGAAAATATGAATTAAATCTACTAATTCATGCGGTTTAAGACGACACACTGGAAAATGTTAGGATATCTACAACATCTAACATGCAAGTGAAGATTTTTAAATGTTTGTTTGTGAGTAAACATTTGAACAACCGCAAAAAAATTCACTTCAAAACTTCATCTTATTTTATTATTTAGTTATTAAAATAAATTACATTAATAAATAACATTTATTTATTTATTTGTTTGTTTATTTATTTATTTATTTATTGAAAACTATT
The DNA here is from genome assembly GCA_033459395.1 of Hemibagrus guttatus. Classification (NCBI taxonomy): domain Eukaryota; kingdom Metazoa; phylum Chordata; class Actinopteri; order Siluriformes; family Bagridae; genus Hemibagrus; species Hemibagrus guttatus. Next base: position 8,330,770 of record JAUCMX010000024.1, read on the forward strand.
ATTAAAACTATTAAATATTGAGTAACTACTTCTTCTTCTTCTTCTTTCGGCTTTTCCCTTCAGGGGTCGCCACAGCGAGTCATCTCTCTCCACCTATCCCTATCTTCTGCATCCTCAACCCTTGCACCCACTAGCTTCATATCCTCATTAATTCCATCCATATACCTCCTCTTTGGCCTTCCTCTTTGCCTCCTGTTTGGCAGCTCCATGTCCAACATTCTCCTACCAATATACTCACTCTCCCTCCTCTGAACATGTCCAAACCATCTTAATCTGGCCTCCCTAACTTTGTCCCCCAAACATCCAACATGAGCTGTCCCTCTGATGTACTCGTTCCTAATCCTGTCCAATCTTGTCACTCCCAAAGAGAACCTCAACATCTTCAGCTCTGCTACCTCTAGCTCTGACTCCTGTCTCTTCCTCAGTGACACTGTCTCTAAACCATACAGCATGGCCGGTCTCACCACTGTCCTGTACACCTTCCCCTTGATTCTCGCTGATATTTTCTGATCACACAGAACTCCCGACACCTTTCTCCACCCATTCCAACCTGCCTGCACTCGCTTCTTTACCTCTTTCCCACACTCTCCATTACTCTGGACTGTTGACCCCAAGTACTTAAACTCCTGTACCTTCTTCACCTCTTCACCCTGTAACCTTACTGTTCCACTTCCCTCCCTTTCATTCACACACATGTACTCAGTCTTACTACGACTGACCTTCATTTCTCTTCTCTCCAGCGCAAACCTCCACCTCTCCAGGTTTACCTCCACCTGCTCCCTGCTCTCACTACAGATCACAATGTCATCTGCAAACATCATTGTCCAAGGAGACTCCTGTCTGACCTCCTCTGACAACTGGTCCATCACTATAGCAAACAGGAAGGGGCTCAGAGCCGATCCCTGATGCAGTCCCACCTCCACTTTGAACTCCTCTGTCTGATCTACAGCACACCTCACCACTGTCCTGCTCCTCTCATACATGTCCTGCACCACTCTGACATACTTCTCTGCTACTCCTGACTTCCTCATACAGTACCACAGCTCTTCTCTTGGCACCCTGTCATACGCTTTCTCCAAGTCTACAAACACACAGTGCAACTCCCTCTGACCATCCCTATACTACTCCATCAAAATTCTCAGAGCAAAAATTGCATCTGTTGTGCTCTTTCTGGGCATGAAGCCATACTGCTGCTCACAAACTTCCACTACCTTCCTTAACCTAGCTTCCACTACTCTCTCCCATAGCTTCATTGTATGGCTCATCAACTTTATCCCCCTATAGTTACTGCAACTCTGCACGTCACCCTTATTCTTAAAGATCGGCACTAACACACTTCTTCTCCATTCCTCAGGCATCCTCTCACTCTCTAAAACCCTGTTGAACAAACTAGCTAAAAATTCCACTGCTGCCTCTCCCAGACACTTCCAGACCTCCACCGGATGTCGTCAGGACCAACTGCCTTCCCACTTTTCATCCTCTTCAAAGCCTTCCTGACTTCATCCTTTCTAATCTTATCTACTTTCTGTTCCACAGAGTTCACCCTTCTACTCTTTTTTCCCTCTCATTTTCCTCATTCATCAGCTCCTCAAAGTACTCCTTCCATCTCCTCTGTACACTCTCCTCACTTGTGAGCACCCTTCCATCTCTATCCTTAATAACTCTAACTTGCTGCACATCCTTCCCATCTCGATCCCTCTGCCTAGCTAACCTGTACAAGTCCTTCTCTCCTTCTCTAGTGTCTAACCTAGTGTACAACTCGTCATATGCCTTCTGCTTGGCCTTAGACACCTCCCCCTTCACTCTGCGCTGTAACTCCTTGTATTCCTGTCTATTCTCTTCAGTCCTGTCCATGTCCCACTTCTTCTTGGCTAACCTCTTCCTCTGGACACTATCCTGAACTTCCTCATTCCACCACCAAGTCTCCTTATCTTCTTTCCTCCTTCCAGATGACACACCCAGCACCTTTCTCCCTGTCTCCCTGATCACTTCTGCTGTAGTTTCCCAGTCATCTGGCAGCACTACCTGACCACCCAGAGCCTGCCTCAACTTCTGTCTAAATTCCTCACAACATTCCTCCTTTTTCAGCTTCCACCACTTGGTTTTCTTCTCCATCTCTATCTTTGACCTCTTTGTCTTACAGACCATCAAAGTCATCGTACACACCACCATCCTATGCTGTCTGGCTACACTCTCTCCCACTACCACTTTACAGTCACTAATCTCTTTCAGATTGCCTCTTCTACATAGGATGTAGTCTACCTGTGTTCTCCTACCTCCACTCTTGTAAGTCACTCTATGCTCCTCCCTCTTCTGAAAATAAGTGTTAACCACACCCATGTCCATCCTCTTAGCAAAGTCCACTACCATCTGTCCTTCTAGGTTCCTTTCCTTAACTCCAAACTTGCCCATCACCTCCTCATCGCCTGTGTTCCCCTCACCAACATGTCCATTAAAATCCGCTCCTATCACCACTCTCTCACCCGTGGGAATACTCTCCATCACCTCATCTAATTCACTCCAGAATCTCTCTTTCTCCTCTAACTCACAACCTACCTGTGGGGCATAACCACTAACAGCATTCAACATCACCCCTTCAATCTCTAACTTCAGACTCAACACCCTGTCTGACACTCTCTTCACCTCCAGAACATTCCTCACAAACTCCTCCTTCAGGACCACACCTACCCCATTTCTCTTACTATCCACACCATAATAAAACAGCTTGAATCCTGCTCCTATACTACGAGCCTTGCTACCCTTCCACCTGGTCTCCTGTACACACAGTATATCCACCTTCTTTCTCTCCATCATATCAGCCAGCTCTCTACCTTTCCCTGTCATAGTACCAACATTCAGAGTTCCTATTCTCAGTCCTACACTCTTACCTTTCCTCTTCTCTCTCTGTCTGTGCACTCTCCTCCCTCCTCTACTTCTTCGACCAACAGTAGCCCAATTTCCACCGGTGCCCTGTAGGTCAACGGCGTCGATGGCGGTCATTGTTAACCCGGGCCTCGACCGATCCAGTATGAAATTCAGAGTACTGACGATTCGCATGGTTAAATTTGGCAATGTTTTACGCCGGATGCCCTTCCTGACGCAACCCTCTCTATTTATCCGGGCTTGGGACCGGCACAGAAGTCACTGGACTGTGACCCCCATGGCTAGATTATTGAGTAACTACAGTTGTACTAATGATATGTAAGATATGTAGCTACAAGAGTGAGAAATGTAATCAATTTCATCACAGAACTTTTAGTTTAGTTTTGGTATTTTTGATCATTTGTAGCATTCTGGGTCTGTCTCTGTAAAAATAATTTGATTATGACAACGCTGATCTCTGTAAACCAACGTCACTGGAACATGGGGGCAGAATTTTTAGAGCAAACCACATCATTTGTGTATGTCCTGGCTCTCTATTTTTGGTGTAATGAATGTTGGTGTATAAATAAAGTTCACCGCAAATAGAAAGTTTGTTATTAGAATGGATCTCTATGACATTTACTGCAAAATACCACAAAACCCTTGCAGTTCCACATTGTAAAAACTTCAGCCGTACGTACAGAAGTAGTCTGAGCTGTCAGATTACTGCAAACAACAACCACAAACATAATAACCAATGAACACTAGTGAAAATATACTGAATATCTAACAACTTTGCTAATAGTCCTAACACTTAATAATAATAATAAGAAGAAGAAGAATAGCAACTATTATTATTATTACTATTATTGTTGTCATTAATAATGGGGTGGTGGTAGCTCAAGTGGTAAAGGCTTTGACTCATTGACCGCCAAGCTGCCACTGTTGGGTCCACTGTCAAGCAAGGCCCTTAACCCGACCTGCTCCAGGGTCATGGCTGACCCTGCGCTCTGACCCCAACCCCCAAGGATGGGATATGCGAAGAAAGAATTTCACTCTGCTGTAATGTATTTGTGACAAATAGCAACAATTATTATTGGGCCTAGACATGCTTACTAATTTACTAATCATGTTGGAGATGGTGGCAGATAATTCAGCTTAAATGCTTGAATGTTTTGTATGTCTAGAAATTGAGTTAAAAATCATTTAATAAAACATAAGGTCACTTATATTCAAGATGTTTTCACTATATTATTTTTTTTGCAGTGTATTATAATTAGTAACTGTGGGGCATTGGTGGCTCAGTCGTAGGTTTCTTGCCTATCATGTGGAAGTCCCAGGTTCGATTCCCAGCCACTGGATACAGCGCCAGTCCCAAGCCTGGAAAAATGGGATGGTTGTGTCAGGAAGGGCATCTGGCATAAAACATTTGCCAGGTTGTTGTGCGGACCAGTTGGTCTGCTGTGGCGACCCCGAGCAGCCGAAAGCAACTTCTTCTTCATTATAATTAGTAAATGTGTTTTGGTGGTTTTCGGTGGTTAATTAAATGTCGTCTTTTGGCAGTGGGACTTGCTTTGTTATTGTTCATGCTCTCAGAGGACATGATCTGCTTTTTGTACCAAACTACAACAAAGACCTCCTTATGGTAATGAAATTAGTGCCTTGACAAAGTAAACACACAACCCCATTCTAATAGCAGGCAGCCAGGTAGAGAAAAGTGTTACATTGTGGAATAAAACCCAGACAGGACATGCTGTTATTAGAAAATAATCAACAACTTGTGAAGCCAGAGTTACTATCACTGCCATGAAATAGGTGGCTTAGTGGTTAGCCTGTTCGCCTCACACCTTCAGTGTCCTGGGTTCGAGTCTTGCTCCCCCTCACTGTGTGTGTGTGTGTGTGTGGAATTTGCATGTTCTCCCCATGCTTGGTGGGTTTCCTCTGGGTTCACTGGTTTCCTCCCACAGTCCAAAGACTTGCTTCTAGGTTGATTGGAGTCTCTAAATTGCTCGTAGTTGCCCTAAATAGTCTCTAAATTGCCCTGGCACTCCGTCCAGGGTGTATCTTGCCTTGATGCCCGATGACAGGTTCCCCGTGACCTGATGATAGATTGTATAAGCGGTATGGACAATGTCCCGAAGTGTTTTATTTCTCTGATACCACAGAAATATGACATGTCATGCTTGTTATTCGTCAGAGCTGCTGTTATACACTACGTTCTGTCCAATCAGAATATAGGATGCATCAGTGCTGTGGTATAAGGAAGGAACAGCTTGTAAACCGTCAGCGTACAAAATGGCAGAATTTGTTTACTGTAAATGTAAATCTAAAATGTAAAACAGAAACCTGATCATCACGCTGATGTGTCAGTAGTGTCAGTATTGATCATACATGTGTATGTAGTGTCACTTTGACTATACACCAATTACAAACAAATGAGAGCTTTAGAGATTTAGGCTCTGTTTTGTGTGTGTGTGTGTGTGTGTGTGTGTGTGTGTGTGTGTGTGTGTGTGTGTGTGTGTGTGTGTGTGTCCTAGTCTATTTCCGTCTGCACTTCTGATAGCTAATGGAAGACAAGGATGATAAAGTGGTTTTTTTTCCTCAGGCTTTCATGTCTTTGTTAAGCTTAGTATGCAAAGGAAAAGCAGAATGGATTAGTGGTGTCACTGTGCACTTGTGTTTCAAGCAGAACTCCATGAAGGTGATGTTCAAGTGTCTGTGGAAGAACTGCGGCAAGGTGCTGAGTACTGCAGCGGGGATCCAGAGACACATCCGCACCGTACACCTCGGGTAAAAACGCTAATCAGTTACAAATTATGCTTAAAGCGTTCAATATCCCCGTAGAAAATATGCTGCCTATTGCAGACACTTCAGCTGAATCCTGAACAGCTTATTATTCAGTAAATTGTGATCATATGGTGCATATGCTGTCTGATGCTACTATAGGGTTCTATATAGCCAGTAGAGCAACATAAAATCTGGAAACCTGTATCAATAGACTTCTGATAGGTAACTAAACATCTTTCTAATGTGCCCTTGTATACAGGAATATCATGAATATTCAAATAACATTCCAACTTGAATATAGACCAGTTCTTAGGCAAATGTACATGAGCACAGGAAGTTCCTTATCAGCATTCAAAAAACAACAGAAAAAAAAACATTCACGTCTTTTTTTCCAACTGGTAGCTTTATACAGTATGATAACAAGATATCCAAATGAAACTCCATGTTATACCAGGTTACTGAGTCATTGTTCCCTTAGGACAAGATCTAGCTTGCTTTCAGAGTCTATTTCCAAAAGAAAAGCATATTGAAATGTGCAGTGAAGAGACTCTGTGATCTGAAAACATGATTTATTTCCACTCATATGAAATTTTACACACTTAAAAGTAACATGTTTAGCATATTCTAGCAACAGACATACACACAGTAACGTTGTTGTTTCCTCTGGTTTATTGTGGACAGTTTCACATAAAGGTAATATTTAATTGAAATCAATTTCCGTGCTTTAATCAGATGTGCCTATTATCACAAACATGATACACACAGACACGTGCAGAGCTGCACATGATAAAAAGGAGAATTTGCACATTTCCCTTTAACCCAGTGTGTCAAAACGTAGTAGACTATTAGCAGAAGATTATTTTGATGATTCTAGAGATTTGGTGAAGAACGTGCCAGGAGGGTCAAAGCACTGGCCAATTTCTGCTTCAACACACACAATGAGGCTTATTGGATAATTACAGAAACCTTTCATGAGTTCAGACAGGTGTGTTAGCACAGGGAAAGCACTACAGAGCTGGAGTAATGAAGGGTAAGGAAAATTTAATTATATCAACCCACAGCTCACATCCTCTAGAATAACGATACTGAAAATACTGGAGCCAAAGGTCACTTTGGGAAAATATTGGTGGGTAAAAATTTATTTATATCATAGACTACAGCCTCTTAATTACCTCTGAAAATATGTGCACATGCACCACCAGTCAAACACATTGTATTAACATTTCAGTGACAGTTCGGTGGATTTAAGCTACACACTCTATAACTATAAAATCACAAGAATTAGGTATTCTAAGGTGTTTGTACTCAGCAAGGACCCTTTCCAGAACCTTCAAATTGACTGTCCACTGATAAAATGAACTTCCAACCTCAGTCCTGACAGCAGAATCGTCACAATAAACAGCTAACGATCCAGCTTTTCTCTGAATATTTAACTTACCCCTAATTTATCCCCACCCCCAAAGAAAATCTGCATTTACATTAGCTCTTGTACCTCTACTCTTTGCATTTTGCTTCTCTAGAACTTAATTAATTCTGCCTGACATATCACTTTGCTTGTTTTTCCTAATTTGATAAAAGCATCAGCTAAATGAATAAATTCATACATCTAAATGTAGGCATAACTAAGGCACTGATAAATGTGCACTTTTGTAATTTATTGGGGAAAAAAACTGGATTGAAAAACATTTGGATCACTCTAGTCACTTCAATCAAACAACATGGATTTTTCTGATTAAAATCGATTAAATCCAGGCTTACTGAAACTTACTCTCTTACAGTAACTGATTCACAAAACCTTTCTTTTTTTGCCTGAATTGTTTTTAACAATTTAATCTGTATCACAGATTGTTTTTAAAGAGCTGTGTGAACACAAAAGTCTGAGCTGCCCATATCTTCAGTATGTGGTGATGTGACTGTAATAAGAACAGCCAGGACTGAATTTCCCCAAAGCATCATAACACAAAAATTGTTAAACAGTACAGCAAGCAACACATTAAACACTCTGTGGATCAGTTAAAATGATCTTGGCTTCACAATCCTTTCGGGAAACTAGGCCCAGATCGGAAATATTTTTTTACATTACACTTGGCACACCTTCAAACTTTATGTGCATATCAGTGTCTTTATCATCCGGTGTTGGCAGGGTGTCATTTGGGGAAAGGAAATTGAGGATTACCAGGGATATCTCTCAAAACAGGTCTTTCACTGCTATAATAGTCAACAGCTATTCAGCTGCCAGTCAACCACAGGAGAAACTCATCCTTGTGATGAAGGCCTATGCTGGTGGTTTGTTTATATTTGATGTCAAGTATGGATTGTGCATGTGGTATTATTTGGAAGATGTATACATGTGGGTTGTTTCAGGGCAGAGCTCTGTTAATATTACTGACAGATACAGTATATATGACTTAGAAACATGTACAGATGGGTGATAAATAAAAAGAAAAAACAAGTGAGCCACCAGAATACCTTCACTGTGCCTTAACATTGATTCAACAAGTCTGCACCAGTGTGAGGAACGCCATTCTTCAAGAAGATATTCCTTTAGTTAGTTTTTTGAAGATAGTGTCCAACACATCGTTGCAAAATCTCCCATAGGTGTTCACTTAGGTGAACACATATAAGTACCATATATGATTCATATCATTTTCATCCTCAATGAAGTATTCAATAAGGCTCTGGATGGCACTGGAGTCATCCTGGAAGAGACCACTGGCTTCAGGAAAGAAATGTTTTATCACAGGATAAAGATGATCAGTCAGAAGAAATTTATGTTTATTTTCAGGGAAGCTTTGCTTTTAAGGGACAAGCAGACTCAAATCATGCTAGGCAAACAGTTTATTCTTTGATTTGTCACCTGTCTGTATGTAAATTATCTAGACAGAACCGGATAGATTTAATGTAAAAAAAAAAAATCTGAATTGAGTAATAAAGCTTGTTATATGAGCGAAACCTAACGCAAGGCATCACAAACTGCAGTTTCGAAACCTAATTTCGTTTTAATATTCCTATAGCACATTGACTGGCAGATGGTTTAATGGACATTTTAAGTGCTTTATGTTATACTCAAGGCACATGAGAGATTTTCTTTAGAGTTGTAATGAAATACACTGCACATTACACTGCATTTTTAATTGTATTTGCATACAGTTCCTGTTAAATTGACACTAATTTGCAAATAATTCATGAAGGAAAGTGCAGTTCTGCTTCTCAAAGCAATTAGAGCAGTGCAGCCAACTGGATCAGTATGCTAATAGGATGGTGTCATAGCCTTTCCCTGTTTTTCTCCCCTGCCCCCAGGCGGAACTGTGACTCGGAGTGCAGTGATGGAGAAGAGGATTTCTATTACTCTGAGATTAAACTGAATACAGACTCGGTGGCTGATGGGCTGAGCAGTCTGTCCCCTGCGTCTCCGTCTGTTCTGTCTCCTCCACCTGCCACCGAACACAGACGAACCGAAACCTCCAGCAGCACCATCGGAGCAAAGAGCGAGAGCAGCAGCTCCACCCCTCTCAGTCGCTCCGCCCCCAGTGCACTCTACCTGGTGCATGCTGACCACGCCTACCAGGTACTGCCCACTCACATTTGTCAAAGTTTATATTCATGGTGGCTAAAGTTGTCAAGTTTAAACTTTTGAAGCGTAAGTAGTGGAAAAGATTTAAACGTTAATGAAAGATTTAGATTTATTGAACAAGATGACACTGGCATGCCACAGCACAGGAATTTCATTCACACAGGCCTCAACCTGGCATCTGGCATTCTCTCCTGTAGTCTTATGTACAGCTAGTCTCTTGAGTAATCCTTGAAAACAAAAAAAGCAAAAAGATATGCTTAAAAAGTCCTGGAACTTCATTTTCAAGTGCGTATGAATGCAGTTCCTTTTTAATAAACACATTTTATTAAGCAATAGCAGGGACTTTCACATTGAAGTCAGTGACTTTGTCATTACAGTTAAAATTGAAGTCCTTTAAGTGACTCAAATCATTTGAGTTTGCTCAGTTAAATGATTCTTTAAGATTCATTTACTTTGTTCATTTGGGTGTATGGATCGCTCAAATGTGTGGCCTGATAACGCAGCAATTTAAAGCAAACAGCAAACAGCTCGAAACGTGTTCAACAGCTAATAATCATTTCTGTTTTATTTTTTCATGCGCATGAACTGATTCACCAGAAATGTCTTGTTGTGAAACCGGACAAGACTCATTATACTCACTGACTGAACTTATCTGACACAGGCGTGAACCTCGGTCATGACCGAAAAGATTCACTGTCTCAGCTGTTTCGGCTGTAGGTTGGGCATGCATGCAGTTCCATATGCTGTTCCACATGAGACTTACACAATTTCTGTGAAAACACCACCAGATAAACCAATGTTGAAACTATTCCACTGATAATATTTTATCATCATAAAGTGACTGACTGACCCAATTATTCATAAAAAAAACCTGAATTGCTAACGAATTAAACATGTCTCGTGTTTATCACTTATGCACTGATGTAACAAATACATTTACAGCTTGTTTACACTCAATAAGAGCAAATTGTTTTAGTTACAAGTGGTGTTTCCCTGCCAGTGTTATGCACGAGCAAAACTCTGTAAAGCAGGAAATTCCCCCCAAACTCGGAAATTAGTCATGATGTTTTTTTTCCAGTTTAATCCTGGCAGACACTTAGACCTTGAGTGTGCCACTCAGTCACTCAGAATCAGTCAGTCAGACTAAAGCATAAAGTTTGTGTTTGTGATACGCATGCTTGTTGTTTTTCTGCTCCAAAATGACTGAAGCCAAATACACAAAATCTGTAAGGTTACATCTAATGGTTTATATATATATATATATATATATATATATATATATATATATATATATATATATATATATATATAGGGTTAGGGTTTGGGTTTAGTGTTAGGGTTCAAAGTTAGGGTTAAGGTTTGGAGGTAGGGTTTTGGTTAGGGTTTAGGGTAAGAGCTAGGGATATATATATATATATATATATATATATATATATATATATATATATATATATGTATGTATATATACACATTACCACTCAAAAGTTTGGGATCACTTGCATATTTCAGCTTGATTTCAGCTACAGAGGAAGACTCCATCAGCCAGTCCATCTTGTGGGAGATGCTCCAGGAAGCATGGGGTGAAATCTCATCAGATCTTGAAACATTGATAGCTAGAATGCCCAGGCTGTAATTACTGCAAAAGGTTTTTTTTTTGATAAAGGCAAAGTTTGAAGAAAACATTCATCATTTCCATCAAAATCATTATTTCTAACTCTGACATCAGCATGTCAGCATGTCCTGTTCTTTTGCTATATTTTCTATTCAGACTAATTTCGTGTGTGTTTCCTTGGAAAACAATAAAATTTTTTGAGTGATCCCAAACCTTTGAGCGGTAGTATATATATATATATATATATATATATATATATATATATATATATATATATATATATATATATATATATATATAATGTAGCTGCTTGTTGTTTTTCTGCTCCGGACTGATTGAAGCCAAATACACAAAATCTTGTGTTTTTTTTGTGGAGAGTTTTATCAGGTTTTTTTTTTTTTTTGTAATTATGCTTGCATTTCTATTAGGCATTCTCTATTCAGATCACATTTCTAAATCATAAAAAGTATAAAATAAATAATTAAAAATAAATTAATTAATAAATGGTAATGCTTATCACAGTTTATTGTAATAGTATCCCTAGTGTCCTTATTCAGATAAATCATGCAGTAATGTCCACACATAGGCTTCACACAAGCTGCTGTCAGTGCTACAGGCACTTCATTTTCGTAAAACCGAAAAGTGCCTAAAAAGTGCTTGAGACATGTCATCATAATATGTGCTTTATTAAACCATTAATTATCCTGATTTGTATTTCCATCCACACAGATCTCACAGTCACACACGACACACACTGCCCTAGTTTATATTATTCTCTGGATGATGAAATAATGTGTAATGGGCAGAAATTGTAAGCCGGTATTTGAATACTGAAATCTCGATTCGGGTATTTGTTATGCACAACCTCTACAGGAAGTCAGTGAGAAAATATACCATTGAAAATGAAAATATTTTGATGGTGTGCATGTTCGTAGGGCTGAAAAATTTGTGGAAGTGAGTGGTTTATATTCTAATGCATGCAGGGGGAGGATGTGAAGCTCACTGGTTAAACAGAGATTATACATTTCCAAAAGATTAACAGTCTCCTGGAAAAAAAAAAACCCGGTACCTTAGGTTACAAATTAAGCATTCATTTTCCATCAGGGACTTATTTCTTCTTACACATTAAGAATTCATTTTTTTTTTAAAATATTTTCACTTATTCTGTTTTTGCTGATTATTCTAAACAATCACAGCCACTTTGCTCATGTAAAACTTTTGAGATTTTTATTACTTTTATTACTGTTCGTTTCATGTCATTTGAACTTTAAACAGCACCAGGGCACACACACAGGCTGAAACATTGAGCTGACATTCAGTACAGCATTTAATATTTCTCTGTATTACATCTGTAAAACACAAACAGGTGCACCACCCACATTAGGAAAATTTCGCTGCTGTGGAAAATTACGCCACACTTAAATTGGTTTTCCCCTCTCCTACCAGTTACCTGAAAAGTGATCGTTAGCTCATATAGCAAAATTAGACAGAAAGCATGTTCTGGGCCCAGTTACACAGCATCCATAAGCTTTTGCTCAAATCATCATACTGAAAATTTCACCTGATATTATCATAGCAATCCAGACAAGGTTAAAAACAACTGGACCACAGACAACTCTTGTTTAGAGACCCCAGGGAGCACTTTGAGCCATCATCCAGTGCTGTTTTATCAGCTGTAAGCTGTTCCAGTGTAATGAGAGCTTCATGTGTGTGAGTACGCTCCTGCTGTCCCTTCACAGGCCACAGCTCCAGTCTCCATCCCATCCACGAGCTCAGCTCGCTTCACCCCCTCCAGCAGCAGCAGCTTCAGCATCTCCTGGCAGTCCCCTCCCGTCACCTTCACCGGAGCCCCAGTGAGTGCGCACACACACACACACACACACACACACACACACAAAGTACAAAGTGTCTCCAACTCTTTTCAGAGGATAAGGGAGTTAATAATGCATGGTTTAGTCACTAAGTCACTATAATGTCTATGATAGTCAGAACATGTTACCTGAAAAAGAAAGAATTTGATCGGAATCGAAAAACAGATGGTCATTTCATTTTTTTATACAGAAAGAAGTCCTAAACTTGTGCAGGAAATTCTTCCATTCTGTAAAACATTTTAAAGGCAGTTTGATGGAAAGAAAACTTCAGTTTTTTAAATGCATTTACTTTTCCACAATACCCATAATGCTGACAAAAATGGTTACTATTTTCTGACGTTATATTAAATTAGAAGTTATATTATGTCTGTGTAATGTTACACATTACTAAATTGGCTAATATCTATAGATTGTGTGCAGTAGTGAGCTGATTTGTGTTGCAGGCCTCTCCCACTAACAGTCAGACACAGGGCTTTAGTGAGCAGCGCTCGCAGACCATCCCAGTGCTCTCATCTCTACCCCGAGCCTCCGGCTCCCTCAGGTACTACTATATTACTAATATTCTAAATATAAATAATATTCTAAATATACATTAAATACCTACAAGTTCAAAATGATTAGTTTTCTTCCAATCCTGTTTTTAAAAAAAAAAACAGATATTAAAGATGCAGTTGTAACGTGTCACTTGGTAATTATGTGTGTGTGTTTGTCGGTGCAGCAGGAAGTCCCGAGGTGAGGGTAAGAAGTGCCGAAAGGTGTATGGAATGGAGAACAGAGACATGTGGTGCACGGCCTGCCGCTGGAAGAAAGCCTGCCAGAGGTTTGTGGACTGAGCTGCCTAGGAAAAGGGGGCGGGGCTTCCTTCACTTGCAGAGCTGCTCTGCCTCCTACACCACAATTCCCACAATCCTCCACGTCCTGGCCTGGGCCCAGGATCTGAAACAAAACTCCTCAAACATTCCCAGTGCACTTGCCAAAATCTCAGAGGAAGGCGAGTAGCACTATATTGCAAAAAAATAAGCTTTTGGCTGTTTGTGTAAGTCATGGAGGGACCAAACATCATGGGTCCCAATCATTGCCTGGGTTTTGTTTTCTAAAAAAAAAACAAAAAACACTTAGAGTGCTACAAAATGGTGTACAGACTAAGTTTTCCATGAACACTTTTCCACTTCTGCTTTTCAGCAGGGATAAACATTAGCGCCAACTGCCAACCACACTCGAGACTGTCCACCCTCTCTCAGTGAGACTACGTGGTGGTTGTGGTTGTGTGTCTTTGGGGAGGAGCATGCCCCCTGGTGGAAATGGATCAGAAAATAATGGATGAGGATAAGCCACTGCTTTTCTTCCGTATAGTCACAAGCAATTACACTTACTAGGGAGGGACAGGTTTTCTATCTCGGTTTTATATGTGTGTCATTTCTTTCAGGGATGATGCGTTCAGCGAAAGCAAAACCAGCAGCTATGTTTAAAAGCAGCGAAGGTCTTTTTTTTTTTTCGTTTTTTTAGGAGACGTATATCTATCTACCTGCAACCAAAAAAAATGGATTCTTTGTGCCATTTCTGGTTTTTTTTGTTTGTTTTTGCACTCAGTTGTGCATGACTGCTATGTTAATAAACACCCACACAGCAGATAACAGCCATGTTAACTGAGCCACACTCACTCAGATGAGCCTGCGTCCAACCTCCCCCTCCCTCGTTCATTAACGGACAGGTCAGCAGTCCCACCTGCAGAGCACCGTCCAAACACTTCAAGAGACGCAGTTAAAAGATCTCCCTCTGCACCCGTTTTTCCTGACCTCACACCTTTTAAATAGGAAGTAATAAAAGTAAAGAGCACTTACTTTTCCAGTCGGCCCCGGGAGCTCACACAGTGGGCACGAGCTGGAAGCACTCGAGTGTGTTTTGTTTGACGTCTGTCCTTGAGAAGATTGTGTAACTAAGCTGCACAGTGATCACATCAGGATGGGATTTTTCTCTGCGCTGCTCCAGGTGATGAAGCTCAGATGAAACTTTTCGGTATTTTGTGTCCTGCTGGGGTTCATCACAGGCGTGACTCCAGCAGTGATGGGCTTTTATGCAAGAAGAAAACGGCTGCTGTTGTAAGTGCTCTGTCGCTGTTTCTGTCCCCAGATTTTGATGCAGTATTGTATAAACAAATACAGCTCAACACCAGCAAACACACACACACACACACACACACACACACATTCCACAGTTTTCTCTCCTTCAACAGCTCATTATTCCTCTACCTGCAGGATGTTTATGTGTGTAGTTTTAAGCTAAATTTTAAAACACTGAGAATTGTTTAGCGTTTCACACAAACCGAGACGCTGTTTACACCTGGTCATTTCATGCTTTTTGTGTATCAGGATCTGAATCAGGATTATTTCCATAAGGTGTAAACGCACCTGAGATGCATTTAAAACAGATTTAAATCTGATTTCTCAGGAGATCTAAGACAATGCTGTTGGAACATTCAGTAAAAATTCAACAGATTCTGTGAAGCCTAGAGCACAATTCCAGAAATAAACGTTCCTGCAATGTTTCTTCTGCAGCATCCACAAAAATCCAAAATGTTTGTCGGCATTCTACAAGTAAAAATGTTGCAGGAATGTTTCTGAAATCATTTTCTAGAATATTCAGAAAAAATTCTGCTAATGTGAAGTTAGCTAGAGAGATACATAGAGTGTAAATAAGTCCATATCTCCAAGCCACAACCAAATCCTGACTCAATACACTACACCATAACACACTCAGACCATCAGTGCTGAAGTTTAGGGGTGCTGATTTCATTCTTTTAGACAATATGAGACACATCTTTAATAGACTGTATATGATACAATACAAAAACAATACAGTGACATGTTTTATTTGTTAATGATCTAATACGATTCAGATTAATTCAGGTCCAATCCAATATGATTTAGCTCTGTTACATTTAGCATGTATTGATTGGACCTCTCTCTCTCTCTCTCTCTCTCTCTCTCTCTCTCTTACTCTTTTCCATTACTATTTAAACCATATCTTGGCTTGTAAATCACCTGAGCTGTATCATATTCTGTTGAGCTGAAATTCCAATTTATAAGGCTTTTTTTCTTTACACTCCTCCTGAAGCTGCCACTTTAAAACAAGAAATTTAAAATGCATGGTAAGAAATGAGGATCAGGAAGCACAGGAAGCCGCTTAATGAGCTGAATATACCTATTTCACCTAATACAATGGTCCGATTTCAAACCAGTGAACCTTTCAATTCCAAATGTAAACGAATGTGTTTAAATTGACTCAGTCTACACATCGAAGATTCAGGAAGCATGAAATGACCGAGTGTAAATGTGAATGAAGATGTGAAAAGTCTAATAGAATGTTAAACATTTTCTTTTACCCGAATCCTTGTGCTCCTTTTTTTTTTTGTGATGTTTTGACAGAGTACACGGTACTTTAAGGTTCAAGACACTGCCATTATATGTTATGTGAAGTTTATAGTCTATTAAAGAAAATGTAGAAACTCTACAATTTATGTTCACATTCAATTTTTAAATGATTTTTTTTTCATGCTCTTTTTTTGTATATATTTCTGAAATATCAGAATACAGAAATATCGTATCAGTATATCCTCTTGAGCCTTGATGTAGTGCTCTGCTATGTTAAACTCACACACACTCTCAAAGTGACACTGCAGCCAAGCGCCAGAATCATTACAACTGGTTAAGACTTCTTAGTAGAGCTGGGTGGTGATGATAGATATTTTTCTTTTTTATAAGCATGTTTAATTGGCATTATTTACAAAAAAATTATATATTGTTGTTAGTGTCTGCATTGCAGCTGCATTTCTGATGTTCAGCATGTCATACTTGTATACTTCACCCTCTAATACTGTAGTATATTCTCAATACTACACACTATTCCTCATAGCAGTTTTCAGTACTTAAGAACTTTTATATGATATACTGAACATTCAGCCATGTGTGACTGCAGTTTGAATAGATTTCAGGCTTCACAGATTTCATTATTTCAAAAAGGTTTTGATTACTAGTATATACCAGACTTTTCAAACTATGGATAAAAGGAGCTGCTTGTGCAGTTTGATTGTATACAACATACAATGAGTGTTATAAGTGTCTAAAGTCTACTTACACTGATCAGGCATAACATTATGAGCACTGAGAGGTGAAGTGAATAAGACCGATGATCTCCTCATCATGGCACCTGTTAGTGGGTGGGATATATTAGGCAGCAAGTGAACATTTTGTCCTCAAAGTTGATGTGTTAGAAGCAGGAAAAATGGGCAAGCGTAAGGATTTGAGCGAGTTTGACAAGGGCCAAATTGTGATGGCTAGACGACTGGATCAGAGCATCTCCAAAACTGCAGCTCTTGTGGGGTGTTCCCGGTCTGCAGTGGTCAGTATCTATCAAAAGAGGTCCAAGGAAGGAACAGTGGTGAACCGGCGACAGGGTCATGGGCGGCCAAGGCTCATTGATGCACGTGGGGAGCGAAGGCTGGCCCGTGTGATCCGATCCAACAGACGAGCTACTGTTGCTCAAATTGCTGAAGAAGTTAATGCTGGTTCTGATTGAAAGGTGTCAGTATACACAGTGCTTGACCGGTCAGGGCTGTTTTAGCAGAAAAAGGGGGACCAACACAATGTTAGGCAGGTGGTCATAATGTTATGCCTGGTCAGTGTATGCTTGTATGTAAGTATTACCAAGACAAATTTTCTCACTCTCCTCATGGTGGATCAGGAGGTTTTATAAAAAAAAATTTTAAAAAGTCACTCCTTTGATAAGCTGAACTTTTTTGACTTTGGAAACTGTGATGATGGGAAAAAAAACAAGCAGATGGCAGCACTTTTTAAAAGTGGCCACCGCCTTACATCTGCTCTTCACAAGGTTACATGCAAAACATGAAGCTGCTTTATTATGTTTAATTCATCTGCAGTTTTTAAAACTCAATATGTTTCATGTAACATGGAAATCAACACCAGGACAAATTCGTCTTATCTAAAAAAAAAAACCTCAGAGTTGTTTTTATTATTATTTTTATTTGAATTGTCACATAATGTTATTAAGATGTTCTTCATGTCTCCCAGCTTTACTTAGAAGCTTCACATGTCTGTGATTTTATATAGTTACAGAAATGTTTATAAGAATGTGGTTCGCTTTAAGAAGAAAAGCAGCTGATGTACACTGATAACTTGGGAAGTCCAAATCTAAATCCTAGACCCTAGAAGCTACAGCTTGTCTAAACCCCTTACTGCTTTCTGTTATCGTATTACTATAAGTGTTACTGTAAGGGGCAGGCTGACCCTTGAAATTATTTCCATCATGATTACTATGAAATAATGAGGTGCTTCTTTGTCCTATGTATAAAGACTAATCCCTGGACATTACAGCACTTATAAGTGATTTCCTAACGTTAAAAAAATGCAATATGTTGTTTGTTTCGACTGCCACAGGCTGGATCACGCTCAGTTTTTGGGTTTGTTAGCGGTGCTTATTTTCTACCGTGCAGTTCCTATTACATTGTAGAACAGTCGAGTAAAATCCCGAAGCTGCGTCGCTGCCATTATCCTCTTTACTTCCTGTTGTTCTGTACTACAATCCTATTTCATATCCTGTAGATACAGTATTCATATATAGCTGCACAATACAGACTAGCAGTCCACACAGACAGCTCCTGTTGTACATTATGAAACCTGTATTGTCTAAACAGTAGATGAACTTCTTGTCACCTTTCTTAATTCCCTTTTACAATATAAAACAGTATAATATCCTAGATATAACCAATCACAATATGACTGTGTGACTACATTGCTGTATGTATGTGAATTTTAACACACATTTCGAGTCGTGTCATCGTATATATTGCCTTCAGGAATGCTCCATGCCTAGAGGAGAAAGTGTGTGCGAGTGCGGATCATTCGGTTTCGTGTACTACAAGAGACGCTGGTAAAAGCTTGGCTGTGAGAAAACTGAAGTTTTTTTAGATCACAAGCAACATTTGTTATGCTGCGTTCACACATACAGCGACAAATCAGACAGATGACGATTTATTATTGAAGAGAGCTGCTGACATTTTGTGACATGTGCAACAGAGAAAGGATGTGGGCGTGTCCCGTGACACAACAGTTGAGAAAAGTGCAACTTTGCAGCAACGCCCAAAGCGAGTGAAGACGTTAGAGTCACGTGATCTGTGGCATCCGTTTTTCATCTCGTACGATACGATGCATATATACACTGCTGAATTTTTTTATACAAACTTCAAATCTCCCTCAAAGAATATTCATTTTAACAGAAAGGGAAAAAACTTATTCTGAAAGCTGGTTGCTCCGCCTACTTCTAAACATTATCACTATAGCAATCTACTGACATCTTTATAGTACAGCGATAAAATCACTGTATGTGTGAACGTTGCGTTACTCTTTAAATTAGGGATGCCTTTTTTTTTTACATTTAGTTCACTACTTTTCAATAAATACATAAATATATAAATACTAAATACGTAGCTTTCATACAGCAGTTTTAAGCAATCAGGGCCTAACTGAACATTTTTAGCTCTGTTTATATTGGTTGCTTGTGTATTTTGCTAGAAATGAGCTCCTCATGCTGGGTTTTAGGTTGAAGATGCTTCAGCTTTTAAACGTTGTCTTATTAGAGTGTAAGGACGGTCGAGATGAGAATGCGGAGCAGTATCAGCGAGTGTGGTGAAATAAAATGGATCAGGAATTGCAGTGTAGATCACAGTGTAGCAGAAGCGCACAGAAGTGTCTCAGTGCTCGCAGAACTGAAGTGCTCTTCTCTGCTCCACTTTCATAAATCCTTGTTTATCCAGCGCTGTGCAACAACAATGAGCAGCACTGTATCAGACCAATAGCAGTATCTGTATCGATGTATCCCTCCTTTAAACGAGTGTGTGTGTTAAGATTAGAGATGAAACTGCGGCGTTGAGCATAAAGGTTTGTGTTAAAAATGAAGACCGAGCCGTGAGCCATGCGTTTGAAATGAGCTGCATCGTATTGGCTTTGGGAAAAAACTAATACAACGATTTGTCTTGGTTGTTTTGAGTCATAGCTGTGATGGTAGTGCCTTTAAAAAAAGGCAGAATAGGACTTGTGACACGAGTTCTGCAATGCATTCAACCAACAAAGCAGTCTCCAGGTCCCTTCGAGTACACTCAGTGTTAGCGGATCTGAGTGTTTTGTTGCTGTGCTGTGGAGCAGACGTGAGGCTCTGCTTTCAGGAATGTAGTGTTTAGGGACACACTGGAGCCTGAATGTGCCTTGGTGAGGTGAAGTGGGGTGTGAGTGTGTGCGTGTATGTGTGGGGATATATATATATATATATATATATATATATATATATTTATATATATATATATATATATATATATATATATATATATATATATATATATATATATATGAAGCAAAAGGAATGTATCTGGCGTCAGTTTATCTGAGCTCTCCATTTTTGTACCGATTAAAAACAACATGGCTGTAGGAGCCCTTTTCGCTTTTTTTTCGTTTTCTAGTGGAAGTGTTTTGCTAACAGGTGTCTTTTGTCCTTCCTGACTGTATTTTGTAATCAACTTTCAACTGCAGTACTGTAGAACTTTTGTCCTTGTTGGGTTTTTAAAAATCTGGTTTCCAAAACATGGACAGTTCCGTTGGATTAATATGTCTACATTTTGGGAACCCAAGAGCCTTTTATTCCTATACAATGCTACATCAGTGAGATCATTCATTGTAGTCAGAAACACAAGCCTTACAGGAAATGTTATAGCCATGCACACGTTATATTGTTCTATATAGATTGGAGGAATGTTTCGACAAATGGCAACCCCATTAAATCCAAAAAACTTATTTGTGGACCACAAGTTAATGCATATGTTTCAATTAAACCAAAAAAGCACTTATTTGGGATAAATTGTGCACATTGAAGTCCCAGAGGGTTAATGATATTTAACGATCTACGATGAAATTTTCCTGCATTATGGCCCCCAAATGCTAACGGTGCATGCAAACTGTAGGCTCGGTGCTCTGTAATGAACTATGTCACTGCTCTTGTTAATCAACGACCATGTTAACCTCAAGAACTCAAAGACTGTCGCACTGGATTTTTACACTTTTTAAACCTATACTCTGACTGTATTTTTAATACTGCATGTGCATGCTTAAAAAAAAGAAAAGAAAAAGAAGCAGACCGAAATATGATCTGATTTTTAAAATGTGTATACTGTGTACTTTTGTCTCTAAAATCCAGAGGGCAGGCAGGCTGCAGTGCATTATGGGATAATTGTAAGGAATCTTGAACAATGTGACGAGAATGGATTTTCAATTCTCAGCCTGATTTTTCTTGTGGCTTCTAGGTCATAGTTTCATCTAATTGTGCGCTGGACTCCTGGACGCAGCACTGAATTTAGGGTTAGAGAGCTCTGATTGGCTGAAGTACCACATACTTCATGTGCCACATTCTGCAGGTCTGGGAAGAATGCCAGAAATCCCGGAGATATTTTTTATGCCTGCTCTATATTTAGCAGGCGACACAAATTGAGGGATTTTATGGCACATGGAGGCAGAGGGGAATGTGGCAATAAACAAATAGTCTGGCTGCCATGAAAGCCTGCAGATGCCACTGATAAAAGATGAGAGGGGAGAGAAAGTACATCAGCACTCTTCAATCCTCTCAATCAAACACAAGACCACACCATCCACTTTAATTGCAACTGCCTGCTCTTGCTCAGTAGCCAGTCCAAAGTGTGCTTTATTTTTTATTCTGTTCTTGCCGTCTCTTTTCGAGAAAGTATATTCAGTGGACTGGAGAGGTTCATATAAAGTGCACACAGGGGTATACTGAGTATATGACAAACACAGATGAATTAAGGATGTTTTGTCATTACTACATGCCAGGTAAAGTTGTTGCAATAGAATTTTAAAGCCATAGAAGATGGACAACGAATTAAATACTGATTTCCCAAACCGTGAATCTGTCAGTCGCAGAGTGAATCTCATCCACCAGATAACATACAGTACATAATCATGTTCTGTTTATGTAATTTATTGCTGAGGGTTTATTATATTTCACTTGGCATCACTGGACACTATATGTGTGGGTCATTTCTGCGTGTGTGGGAAAGATTATTTTAGCCTACAATTCTCCTACACTGTCAACTCGATACAGTCTTTCAGTGGTTAAGAAATTTAAGCTTAAAATTGTATTGCCGTTCTCACTCAGGGTCTGGTAAAAGCTACTATCAGGCTGTCCGAGTCAGAGCAAAAGCTCATGAGAAATTCCCACATTGTGTATAAATACAATGCAAACATGCCCCACCACCAAATACTGAACTTAACTATTCTGTGAAATATTACAACGCTAACTAACAAATCCTTCACAGTTGTTCGGTATCTTAAATGATTTGAGTATTTCACATTTGGTTAACAGACCTGATTTCCCTGCTGAAAGAAATGATTTGGAAGAAACTCTTCAAGTCTTTTCATTTCCAATTTTCCGTAGTCCGTACAGAATTTCAGCTTGACGTCTAATACACACCTTTTCATTTATTTTTATGGTTTTTATTTTTTAAATAGTTTTTTATTCTTATTAATTGTTTATTAACATTAATTGGCTCTTTATCAGGTGACACGGTGGCTTAGGGGTTAGCATCTTCACCTCACACCTCCAGCGTCCTGCGTTCGAGTCTTGCTCCCGCTCACTGTGGGTGTGCTCCGGTTTCCTCCCACAGTCCAAAGCCATGCTTCTAGGCTCTAAATTGGAGTCTCTAAATTGCCCTGTGTGTGTGCCGTGCAATGGGTTGCCACTCTGTCCAGGTTGTATCCTGCCTTGATGCCCGATGACGCCTGGGAGGCACAGGCTCTCTGTGAGCCAATGATAGATAAGTGGTACGCACAATGGAATGGAATGGATCATTGTCCTTAGTGCTTATTATTATTATCTGATTTTTTTAACTACTTTTTGTAAAACTACTGTATCATTTTTTTTAAACTACTTTTTTGATGGTTGGAGCGTTTATACTGTGTCACATGATACAACTTCAGTTTAGGGAAGAAAAAACAAAACAAAACGGAAGCCTAGACACTTCCTCTCTCCTTTCTCTCTATTCCTCGGAACGTTTTCAGAGATTGACACGTCCTTAAAGATGGCAGGCTTTGACTGATTGCATTACCATGCCATGGAGTGAATGATGTAAAATAGCTTCCCCTAAAGCTCCATATTGAACTGCGTACACTATTCTGCCTGTTTATTGGAACCAAAAAGCTTTTCATTTTTGTACTCTCCACTGACCAAACAAGATCAAGTTAACATTATTTATAGGCTGACTTGTTTCTATATTTTGAGGTTTGGATTAAAGCCATTTCATTTAAATGACAAGTTAAATAACTGTGAGAAATCAATATCAGATATAATATAATACCTTTCATAATAAAATCATATTATCTATATTACCTTGGACCCTAGGATGTCCCCAGATCCTAGTTTAGGAACCGCTGAATTGGAGTTTTGGGTTGCACCCTATAATTCCCCTCACTTTTACATGTTTTGGCAATATCTGACAATTACACTAAGCTGAAAAAGTGCTGTAGGATTTTTTTTTTTAATGCTGCATCGCCAGGCAAAGTTAACCACAGGAATGCTTTTATCAACATGCAGAGACACAATAGGACCTTTTAAAGCTGCAGATTAGTCCACTGTGAATGCATTTAAAATCTAAAAGTCAAGCTCAACTCAAGCTGGCTATTTTAAGCAATGGCTCCTTTTTTTTTTAAGTGATGTCTGCCATATAAAAGCCTTAGCTGTTCAATTATAGTACATATTATGCATTCTGGAATAATAATGTCACTTTTCTTATAAAATACTGCCAGGAAGTGAGAGCAGCTTGGGAAATCTTGTTTCTCTTGAGATCAGTGTGCCGCCATCCTCTAATAACTCTTCATATACATACATGTCATATGAGTTACAGGTCGACATTCACGTGCATGCTGCCGGGGTCCCTGAGGAATCCTGCAGAAAGCTTGTCTCATTTCCTTGGGTGAAATTTTCTCTCACTCCACCGTCTCTTTGCTTTCATAATGAGCAGACGAGCGTGTGTAGAGAGTGTGACGAGAGGTTTTTTTTTTCTTAATTGATGACAATAATTGCTACTAAAACTAGCAGCAACACATGTTTACTGTAAACCAAAACGTTTCCTGCTGTGTTATTTATCTTAACCCTGACAAATTCCTTCGTCGCACTACGTAACTTTTCAACTTCTATCCTACACAATTATGCAATGTAGTGTTTTCAGCACACACAGCCTCATGGCTACACCTAAACGGATAATACTTATTAAGTCCATGTTATTATGCAACTCAAACCGCAGACTAATGCAGAGGCACAGTGGATTAAGTGATGAAAGAGTTGACAGTGTCAGAGATGCTTATTTCGTGATCTGGGATGATTACGGTTACCGCAATATCTTTTGCAAATGAAAGTACTTGCTATTATGTGTACAATGTCTCAGTGTTTATTGTGTTGCAGCGGATCCCAAACTGAGCCGAGGATCCCTGGGCTTATACAGGGCACAGACAAGAGACAGGGCTATACACCATGAAGAGAAATCGGTGTTAAATTCTTTAAAACGCAATTTAAATAATGATTTTCGATCATTGGTTTCTAAAACTATCCTGTCCTGTAGCTCCTCTAAACTGACCTCTATTCTTAATTCTCTTACATCTTGCCTTTCTTTAAAAAAGGGGTCCTTGGAGTTAAATGTTTGGGAAGCCCTGTCTTATTGCACCTTTTTTTCTTTCTCTTCTCGTTCTCTTAAAAGAGGACACTTTCAGACTGTTATCTTCTCACTCACGGGCTGTGCTGGTTTTTTTATTTGAAGCCGTGTGTACATAGAGACTGCCATTGTAAATTGTGCTACAGTAAAATGTCCTGGTGCTCGTCAGTGCCGCTGTTGATGTTTCCTTTGGTGTAAGTATGACATTTCAGAGACGCTCTGATTTATTGGTCACAAATAAAGAAAAAGACTTTTTGGCAGCTGTTTACTACACTCTGTGTTTTACTGTGTGTTTATTCATCTGAGAAAGTAAGGCAACAATGTGTACTGATTTAATTAAAAGATTATGATATTAATACCTTCACTACAGGGTGGAATTAACTGCACTTCATTTGCTGCATTGGACCATGTTTTATTTTTGCTGAATACAAAATACTAGACTGCCACAAATGATTTCACTTGTTAAGATTGACGAGGAAGATTAATCCCTGTATTTTCTAAGGCAATAAATTAAGGTACAGTATGACATTTATCAGGATTTGTAGATAGTACTCAGGAAATATGTATTTCATATTCATTTATAAGAGACATGAGAGCGTTTTAAGATCCTGATTATTTCACATGAACAATCCAAAGCAGCTACTGTTTGAACTTTTTTCCTATTTGTATTAAAATTCACAGTATTAAAATTAAATGATAGAATTCATGTTTGTTAGTAGCAGAAGCAATAGAACAATAATATCATGATATAATCATAATATGATCATAAAAATACTAAGAAGAAGAGGAAACTGTGAAAGCTCCATTGGTCTTTTCATCTGATGTCATAAAGCAGGTTTCTTTTCTTTTTTTAAAAAAACATTGCACAGGCAGGGTGTAATCGTGGCCAACAATCCTGGTTGTGAGTAAAAGCCCTCCTAAAGGTTACCGCTCTAATACTGTCTTTTGTGTCCTTTTGTCCGTCAGAATTGAAATTTTTTTTCTGTATAAAGCTGTACAACAGTGTGTTCAAGTACAGTAGAAGCTAACAAAAAGGTGAGATTAAAAAAACCCTGAGGAATCCTTTTTCAGGGTGTATTGACTCCACAGTGAGCTGTTAGTATTTTTTTTATTTGAAGTATTTTTAATTGAAGGCTTAACAGATGAATGTTTATGATTTAAGAAACAGACATAAGTTGTCCTGTCCTTCCAACACGAGACTGTAACACCAGACAGAAGGTGGGGCTACATGTAGGTGTTGGTCTGTTTTACACTGCCATCTAGTGTTTTCTGGAAGTAATGCAGGATAGAATCGGATGTTATACAGTATATGGCAAGAGCCATCAGTGACAAACTATACTGCCAAAGGTTTTGGGACGTCTGCCTTTACATTCACATGAATGTAATATGGAGTTCACCTGCCTTTTAAGGCTGTAACAACTTTAACTCTTCTGGGAAGGCTTTTCACAAGGTTTAGGAGTGTGTTTATGGGAATTTTTGACCATTCCTCTAGAAGCACATATGTGAGGTCAGGCACTGAGGTGTTCTATCAGGTTGAGGTCAGGACTTTGAAGTTCCTCCACACCAAACTCACTCATCCATGTCTTTATGGACCTTGCTTTGTGCCCTGGTGTGCAGTGATGTTGGAACAGGAAGGGGTCATCCCCAAACAGTTCCCACAGGTCAGGAGCATGAAATTGTCCAAAAGGTCTTGGTATGCTAAAGCATTAAAGTGCCTTTCACTGGATATAAGGGGCCAAGCCCAACCCCTGAAAAACAACACCTGTATTCAATGACTTGGAGTGGTGTCCCAAAACTGGCAATGTAGTGTATGTGGGTGGGGCCAAACTGCTAAAAGCCTGAGTGGAACGTGAAGCTGTATAAACACTCCCTGTCTGTAATTCTCGACTAAGATTAAAAATGAATCCCAAGTGCAATTTATTTTGCAGCTCAAAATGTTTTGCACAAAATTAAACTGAGACGATCCGGTTGAAAACTGAATTAATGATAAATGTGCTTCCACTTTTCATGTTTAATTCCTCTTTCTCTATCTCACACACAGGAATATCCCATTGGCTCCAACTCTTTTCAGTCAGTAAGTACAATCAGAACTGTCTCGTTTGACTGATTGCCAGGTTTTGTTTTGTTTAAAATGTTCCAAAATAAAAAACCTATAGGCTAAAAGTTAGTGATAAAGAAATGTTAAAGGAAAAGGCCATCCTAAATGACTTGCAGATTAGTATTTTTAATTAATGTGATCTTAGTGCCATCAGTCATCAAAAAAAAAAAAAGAAAGAAAGAAAGAAAAGAAACAGTCTACTCTTACATAACTCACAAGTTTTCCAAGTTACCCACAATGCCATTCAACTAGAGACCAATGCAGGCTTTAGTCATTTATCTGTCCAGCTGAGTAACAAATGAATAACATTGTACATTTCAGAAAGGTTTAATGATAGGACATTTTTACAGATTCCAAGTCCATTTAATGCAACAAGGTTATAGGAGAATCCCAGTTATATGACTCTGATCATTTAAAAGTATTGAGATTATAATTATTGTGCTTTATTTAGGAGCAGACAAAGAAAAATTGAGCATTTTCCATCTTGAATCAACTACACTGCGGTTTAGCTTGCAGAGAATGAAAACACTTCTCAGAGATGTACACACACACAAAAGAAAAAAAAAAATAGTAGAAACAGAGACCAATACATGAGGTGTTAACTGTGGACAGGACTTTTTCTGGTTGTGTAACTTCCCTTAACAGGTAATCTGTTAAACAATGTCATTAGCACCTAACATTCATTGTCTACCGCTTATCCGATCTATTCTCGGGTCACGAGGAGCCTGTTCCTATCTCAGGCGTCATTGGGCATCAAGGCAGGATACACCCTGGACGGAGTGCCAACCCATCGCAGGGCACACACACACACTCATTCACTCACGCAATCACACACTATGGACAATTTAGAGATGCCAATCAACCTACCATGCATGTCTTTGGATTGGGGGAGGAAACCGGAGTACCCGGAGGAAACCCCCGAGGCACGGGGAGAACATGCAAACTCCACACACACATGGCGGAGGCGGGAATCAAACCCCCAACCCTGGAGGTAGCACCTAACATCCAGGGTCAAACTATAGAAAAGAAAGTCTAATGGTTCTAAATAAAGAGCTCTGTGTCCAACATGTAAGAAGTGGGAGCTACACAAATAGCATTGCTGCTGCATAAGAAAAACAACAGACAAGACAAACTGAAATATATTCATGTCCATGCTGGCAAACAAACTTTTACACTCTTTACTTATAAAATATTTTGTGTAAACACTACATTGCAATGCAGTGGCTTCTGAGCAAGAGCTGCTAGTGTTAAAGATAAAAAAAATGCCCAAGCCTTAAACAATTATATTAGTATTATTATTGTATATATTTTATTATACACATATGCATATGGGAATTTCTACTTATAACCCAAAATATTACATAATACTTTTAATAAAAATAGCCTAATAATTTTAGGAATGTCCAACAGCCAAGGAAGCCATGGACAATCACTCCAGCATGTCCATGTGGCCTTTACTTTGACATTTGTCTTTAATGATTTTATTTCTAAAATCTTTGCACTGATTTTGAGAGACTAGAATTTGGTACAAAGTGAGTTATGACCACATTCTTTTTCTTTTCAAAACCTAAAACCCGCCTTTGCCATGTGATCAGTATCAACTCATGTTTACATGCAAGTAAATTAAGGACATGGACAAAAAAGTGGTCTTCCGAGCCTTGTTTTTAGATTAGATTTAGATTAGATTGCTTGTAAGATAAGTGAACATGTTACAGTCAAAGACCTCAGTAATGAGATATCACAAACTGCTTAATGTATGACCTTGTTATAGTAAAATAAAGTGACTTCAATTCTGACTGGATAGAAAGTGCTGATCAAAGATGTCTCAATAGTTCTGACGAGACAAATCACACGTTAATATTAGTGCAATCTTTCAGTACGTTATCATTCCCATAGTAACAAGGCAGACAATTAATTGTATAAGAGATGCGCCAAATTAACGGACTAAAATGTGTGTAATTGTTAGATAGTAAAGTTTTCTGTGTGGAAACATCTTTTTAGCATTTCTAGTGTCAGCGCTCTCTATCAGTCATAGTAAATCTGCAAGTAAGTTATCTGATATAGGAAATTCCTCAGGATAAAATGCTTCTCTGGACAAGCTGCATATTTTGTCTTATTGGATTCATGAGAGTCTAATGAGGAAAGGTGAGTGAAAACAGGAACTAAATGTTTCACAGACACTGAAATGCAGTGTAACTATAAATGGATAAAAAAAAAAGGTATGTGTGGTTCTTTGATGAATAAAAAATTTAATTGTCGTAAACTTTCTGTAGTATATGAAGAATAAAAACTTATAAAAACAGTATGCTGTCATAGGAAAATGAATTACAAAATCAACCTTGTGGAGTCACACCGCCCCAGCTTTATCATCCTGTAACAACATGCCCTGTCATTTTACTCCTTAAACCTCGCACCATGTGCTCACCCCAAACAGATCTGGAGCTATATTAAGGAATAAATAGGCAATACGTTTTTGTGTTGTTTCATTGTCTGTAACTGTTGTAGTTTGTATGGTTAGAAGCATAATGTTCCTTCATAGATCTGGAAGACTACAATTTAACATTGGCAAATACTTTCGTTTTATCTCTCTGTTAAATCTGAACATAAACAATTCATCACTAAACAATTGTTTTCAATATTTTAGCTTTTGTTAATATATAAACCTGCTTTTTTAAATATATAAATCATATAGCATTTTGACTATTATTATCCAGCATTATTCATCTAAATGACATACAAAGTGTCAGACAAGGCTTCTCTTCCCACTATTTTTGGCATTTGTATTACTAAAGTCCACAAGGTAAAACGTGCCTGTGGAGGTGATGCCACAAAAAAAAAAAAAAAAAAAAGAACAGGGAAAATATATTGTCTTTTCCAGAGAAGTTGTCATTTGCTATGAGGTACTCAACAGTATGAGATACCATTTAGAGTAGCCTCGAAGTGCTATTTTATGGCAGTGTTTTATTTAGAGAGGAAATGTAATGAATACAAAAACATTATCTCTATGAAAGGTCATAGCTGAGCTTCTAATGGCAGCTTCACTGTTTGTCCTGTATAGCAAAACTGCATATAAAGGTCATCTGTGGGCTGTGCTAGCAGTGCAGACCTTATCCCCTATGTCACAGAACCCATGAAGGGCACACTGGCCTTTTTTGTATGCATACGTTGGGGTTTGGAGGAAGAAAACCAAGCAGATAACAGGCCAGAAGCTATGTACAAACATGTGTGAAGCCCCAAGTGTTCACTCATCTCCACCTGACCCAAGATCAGCTCCAGTGTCTGCCTACCTACCACACGTTCTGGATACCAGACTCATGCAAACATTCAGAGGATGAAATGATTGTGGTTAACGGAACTCGGAGGAAAATGAACCCATGTAGTGCGAAAACTTAGACAGTGTGTGATTTTTTTTTAGAAAACTGTGGACCCTTAAAAAAGCTCATGTATCTGCTCTTCTTGTGTCCACGTGATACATATTTCCTATGAACACATTCTTTCCTAACTAGTTTAAGGGAAAGAAAGTGAGCACAGAGCATCAGTTTTGTTTTTCAGCTATGTATGATGTTAGGATGGAAAAAGCAGAGGGGAGGAGGGGTGGAAGAAGTGATGAGTCAAGAGAGGTGAAGAGGCTGTTCCTCAGTGTGACTCTGGAGCCAGATCAGTTGTCCCATCTGGCTGCTTGACCACCGGCTCTGCACTCTGCGTTGATTCTGACTCAATCTCCAGCTCAGTGGATGATGCAGTGGGGCTCACCTTGGTCTGCGGTAACATCTGCCATTACAATATGATTACTGCTGGTAGCTTAAATGAAATGCCATGCAAGCCAGCTTACCTTTAAACTATCCACTTTGTCCTCAAATGACTTGAAGGTGGGAGTGTTCCTGCAAGGAATCAGGTATAGCTGGTGTTAAATACAGTAAGAGAATAGCTTTTAGACACACATCAAAATGTGTGCCACATGGTTTGTCAATTTGCCATCTAATAACTCGATTTTAGCTAGAGAAAGAGAGAGAGAGATACAGAGTATTCTAACCAACCACCTCTTTTGTAATAAAATCACTCCTTACACATAGGCCTGCGAGCGAAAGCGAGAGCCTTACCTCATCACAGGCATGCTAGTGGAGTGTTGTATGGAGCGTATACTATCAGTCAGCAATGAGGAAGAGGAAAGAGAGAGCGGTTAGACAAGTCACAAAGCAGTGATGATGTGAGGGAGAAATAAAGCTTCACAGTACATGCACATGCACTCATTCAGATTCAAAAGAAATTTAAAAGTGGACAATGAGGTTTAATGGTTGCGAGTGTTTTTCTTCTCCCAACAATCAGAGAAAATCCTAAACAGTATAAATGTTATTAATATGTATCAAGTTATTTGTATGTATATTTACACAAAATTAACTTCGCACCTCGCTGGATACTAATTAATTATATTGCAAACCCACAACAACCATGTACAACATTATGACCACACGGGCACCCTGACAGAGGACAGCCCCGTACGCAACAAACTGCGATGCATTGTGTATTCTGACACCTTTCTATCAGAACCAGCATTAACTTCTTCAGCAATCTGAGCAACAGTAGCTCCTTCACTCCCCACATGCATCAATGGTCCTTGGCCACCCATGACCCTGTCACCGGTTCACCACTGTTCCTTCCTTGGACCACTTTTGATAGATACTGACCACTGCAGACCAGGAACACCCCACAAGAGCTGCAGTTTTGGAGACCCTCTGATCCAGTCGTCTAGCCATCACAACTTGGCCCTTATCAAGCTTCCTAAAATCCTTACGCTTCCCCATTTTTCCTGCTTCTAACACATCAACTTTGAGGACAAAATGTTCAATTGCTGCCTAATATATCCCACCCACTAACAGTGCCATGATGAGGAGATAATCAGTGTTACTCAAGTCACCTGTCACTGCTCATAATGTTACGGCTGATGGATGTATGACCTTTTTAGAAACAAGATCATGTAGGGTATGTGAAAACTATCAGAACTCTCCTCCTTAATGCACACACTCATCTCATGGGTAAACATTTTGAGAAAAAAATTAATGTGCTATTAAATATCTTTAATGTGATATGGGATGCAAAGGAAAAACACCACAGCTCATAACCAAATGCTGCCTAATGTTATACTGACCGAGGCTCAGTGGAAGCTACATACAACATTATACTATTTTAGCTAGCAGCTTTTATTCTGATGAATTAGGTTACCAAGGGACTGGGCAAGCACTTTAGAGCTTTCATTTACTTATTACTTATGATTTCACCCTAGACATTTGTCCACCCCTGAAGATGCTGTTTAAGCTTTACAATGTTTAAAGATATATTATCTGCATTTCTGAAATGGATTCCAGCATTACTGGAAAGATTTACTTATTCTGTATAGAATACATAGCCAGGTGAAAGTAAACTGGAAGTATACAGAAGGACTTGTTCATCTAGAGGATCGTGGATCAGCAACATGGCCAGCTGGAGCGCTAAGATATGAAGATCATACCCGAATCACAGGGCTTTACACCAGACTCAGTAAGTTTAAACAGAGCTTATATGCACTCAAACACATACAGCATGGAGTGACAGATTTAGACAAGTGGGTTTTGTTTGGAAAAGTTACTGAAATCATAAAAAAGAGAGAATATGAAGAAGAAGTGGAAAAGTCCACTTTTTTGGACTTGTCACCTCAAACAGATACAAATTTAAACAGTTAGAGAATATTAGTAACACACAACTCAAACCATCGATGACTAAACTTGAACTTAGAAATCATGCACACAACACGCATGCATTAACGTCAACATGCTACCATAAAAGTACAAGCAGTAAATTAGATTCCTAAAAGGAACCGCATGCGCAAGCTATATCTCTAATAAACATAAATGCGAAATCCCAAGCACCTCGCACAGATACGATTATCTTACCTAAAGGAATTGGAAAATGACTGTAATCTGTAAATGTCAGACTGCATTAGCAAATAAATAAAAATTAAACTAACAGCAAAGATTGTTGTGGTTTGTGCTTCAGTAATTTGTCATTTGGTGTAATACGAACCAGTGCTCACACTAGCAAGCCACAGTTGTCTTCCCACGTTTTTCTGTTTCAGTGTGTGTCACAGATCAGTGAATAACAGTAAAGTGATAAAACCTAATTACTAATTTTCCAATTTGTCAGACTAACATGGATTGTGTTCTCCTCCAAAAACTCTACTCTCATGACTTTAGCTTAGAATCAATCACAGTCACTTTCTTTCCTGAGTTTTAACTTAATTAAAAAAATTTTTTTTTTTAAAAGCTAACCCTATTTATGTAACTACGTATATATTTTGACCAATGCCATTTCATATGGAACTTTAAAAAACTGGACACAAGCGACAGTAGTAGCAGTTGTTACTAATGACAGCAAGCTACTTGTGCTTAACGTTATTGTTGTGAAACACAGTAGTGAACTTGGTGAGTTAGTGAGTTGATTAGTAACTGTTAGTAACCAAGTTTTACCTATTTATTCCTAGAAAGAAACCAGCCTAATCTAAATATGGTGAAGTGTCTGTTTATTCTTTACCTGACATCCTCTAGCTTTCTGGTGATGGCTGAACCCACACTGGAGAACGCTGCTGTAGCTTTCTGGCCAGCTTGGCTCAGTGTTTCAGATGTCCTCTTATACCTAAGAAGTGCACAAGGCAAAAGAACACCAGGAGATTCAGGACCACTCTAATGGCACACATAGAAATATTTTCCTACTATCAAGAACTCAAATTAGCTGCATTCCCACAAAGCAAACTAATTAAACAAGCATTAAGATATAATGGCCTCTGTTCTGTTCAGACTGGAGGCAGAATGATAACGATGGTGCAGGATGCGAGGTGTATGATGCAGTGACAGATGGAGCTGTTCCTCTAAAGCAGCAGGAAGAGAAGCCCACAGGGTACAGGTGGCTATGGGGCACGTACGCTGTGGATGTAGTGACTTCCTGCCAGCTCTTGCTCAGGTTCTGCT
Organism: Hemibagrus guttatus; assembly: GCA_033459395.1. Classification (NCBI taxonomy): domain Eukaryota; kingdom Metazoa; phylum Chordata; class Actinopteri; order Siluriformes; family Bagridae; genus Hemibagrus; species Hemibagrus guttatus. The sequence continues at coordinate 8,364,351 of JAUCMX010000024.1, forward strand.
TAAGCTCGTTGAATGGAGTGATTCCCAGCTTCCGCTTGATCTCTGCCAGGTGCCTCTCCTTAGAAGCCAGCACTTGAGTAAGTGTCTGGATTTCCTCCTCCACCTGCAGAGTACAACAATTGAGATCTTACCTACAGATTTGACTTAGGCGGTGCGGTATTATAATTACAAACATGTTAAATTTAATAAATATTAAAGCCTCTCAACACAGGTTTCATGTGCTTACAAACATTTAGCAATTAATGGAGTGCCTCAGTCCCTTAGGTGCTGTCACCTTCTTTAGCGATAATCAGTCTGTTTCTCATAAATTAGAAGATGGTTTGAACATGACTGTCCTTGCAAGAAAGGTGTGTAAGTATGGTGTGTAAGTAGCTAGTTAGCTGACTTGGTTCAAAATTGAATGAGAATTTCTATTTTAGTGCTCAAAAGGAAACATTTCATTTGCTTATCTGATTAAAAAAAAAAAAAAAAAAAAAAAAAAAGACATTCTAGTTCGCTAGGAAATAAGTAGTGGGATTGACACGATGCTTGCTTGGTTTTATTCATACAGTTTCCACTCTGGAAGACGACTTTTCGTGACTTCGTTACGACTTCTTAGACCTCTATTTAAACATACAAAGAGTGGATTACCTGTTCTGTAAACTCATTTCGGCAGACCTCTGCTGGGTTTTTTTAGGCTCAGTTACTTAACTGTTACTGCTATGTTTGTTTATTTCAGTCATAAATTCTGCTCCTCATAATAGTAATTCAGTGTAGTAAACAGTGGCTTGGACACCATTTCTAACACACTGTGTCTAAAATTTAACTTGCATACACCCCCCAGGCTTTAAAATTAAAAATGTACACTCTCAATTACTTACAACTAGGTCAATAAGAAAGACTGACATTTAATGAGGCTATCAGTGTGACCTTGAAAAGCAGGCACATTGCATCCACTGATGGCAATCGCCACTCGGTCCATCCGTCCATCCAAACTGCACAAAACACCATTAATAATAGGTAGCACAGACAAATATATTAAAGACTGCTGACCTTCATCAGATCACTGTGTAGCTCCTTTTGTTCCTCCTCAGTAAGGGCTGGGCTAGAGGCGGGCTGCACACTGCTCGCTGCATCTTCCCCCACTTCTGGGATGGAGTCTGGCCTCTGAGAACCTGCACACATACATATATTACATTATATGTTGGAAAAATGCTAGACAATTTTGCACTACTTTGTGTTGCATAAAGGCTTTGTATACCATTGAGTTCAATTGAAATGACTCACGATGGGCAAACAAACAGCACACAACAAATCAGCCTAAAGAGCCCTGGAGCTTCCAGTTTTCTTTTCAGAGTAAACCTGGACATGTAATGGTACACAATTTAGATGGATTTGTGTAAAATAGAAAATATTTCCTAAGAAAATAACAATAATGGCCTGGAAGAAGCATCTCTACAGCCATGTCTATTTGCAATCCAAGTGTGCTACCTACCAATAAATTAGCTCTCATTTCTCAGAGTAGGATTTCAGTATGGAAGTCCTTGGGTAAGTCGGCACTAGATAAAACTTGTGGAATTGCATGACCTCTAATATTAGGTGGATATTTATTAGGTGGATCAGACCTTCTATATGATCGAAATCTTTGGCCATCGAGGAATTAGCATTTACTGCAAATGCAGGAATATGGAAAACTGAAAAGTTTGGCAGTCCTCAAGTTCTTATAGCAACCTTCATTACACAGCATCAGAGAAACTCTGGTCACGTGCAGGCAGAAGATTAAAAAGTTGGCCTTCAAATGATTGACAGTTACTCAGGTACACAAAAGCAAGCAAATACATACACACACACACACACAAAAAAAAAACATGGACACAAGGCATGTTTCTCACACACACGATTTCACTTGGACATGAGGCATGTGTCTACTGCAGGGGTGAATATTTTCAGCAGCTGGGGTGAAGCCTGCCTTATTGAACCTTTACCATCTTACTTAGATTTAAAAAATGTATTTAGCTAAAAGGGGATTCCTAAAACTGTTTTCTATTTCTATTGTTTTAAAATAAGCGTTGTTCTAAACTGCAGTCATGAAAAGAATTTTCTTCAAAGATCCCTTAAAAATAAAATGCACAAACCTGATATACTTAAGCGGCTTAGGCTTAGAAATAAAACACTAAAGTGCATTTTTAAATGGCCGTCACTTTTGACCCCCGTAGAGGAGGATCCAGCAAGACATGGCCGAGAACTGCGTCTCAGCCACCTACAGGTCGTTTGATCAGTGAAAAGTGCTCCTGGTTGAAAATGTGCTTGGATGTTAGTGTTGTAAGCTGATTACAGAAAGAAACAAACAGACAATCCAAGGTTCCAACCTTAACCTCCCACCACATTCCACCAATCCTGCTTCATAAGCAAACTCTACCTCCCACTCCTACAGCGTGAGAAAAGCAGGGAGGGGAAGCACAAAGTATAAACAGTTATCACGGACACTGCATGCAGAGAACAAATCTAAAACATCATACAACTTGGCAAAACTGAGAAAAACTGGGGCTTTTACTTCCCAGTTCATCTTACTCCAACTGTAACAATCAAATTCATGCCAAATACAATAAACCCATATTCTGTCTCGGCAACCAAACCATTTTTAAACAGTTAAGGCTTTAAACAGTCATAAAACTATGATATTAAGCACAATAGGTTTTTAAACAGGTGATAAACCTTGTTTTCCGACTCGATATTTCATAAATTCTGTCATACTGTACTGCAAGACACACCTTCTTCGGTACAATGACCTACTTTTTGATCTCCACCCTTTGTGTTGCTCAACACAATACTGCTTTTACTTTCTGCATCCAACTTTAAGCTTTTTGTATCAGTGTATTACATGTCTGACATGAGTTGTTGAAGTTTTTTTTTTAAATACAATTGTAAGAATGCAATTGCTTGTAAGGCGAGATCAGAACAACTATTTTCCACATCACACTTCTAAAACATTAATATTTAGCTTAAATTAACCTGGCACTGCATGATGATTTTTTTTTTTTTAATTGAACATTTTGCTCAATACTGGAACCAAAATTACTCAAATCTACACTCACTGACCAACTGACTAGGAAGAGCTTTATTCCTGCTCATTCATGTGATTATCCTTATATTTAAAAGAGGTTACTGTGGGCACAGAGTTACATATATCTGTGCTCACTGTAACCTCAGATTCCTCTTGTTGGCTGACAAGACTGGAACCTCATGAGGTCTTCTACTCTTGTAGCTCATCAGCCTCAAGGTTGTTCATTCATGCTTCTTCTCTGACCTCATCCAGCAAAAAAAGGCATTTTCAACTGCAGAACTTCCACTCACAGGATGTTTTAGGTTTTTTGCACCATACTGTATAAACTCTAGAGACAATCTCTAGAAAATCCAGTGAGTGTGAAAATGCAAATGAGTTCAGCAGTTTCGTAAATACTTGCCATCTGGCACCAACCGTCCTCAAGATCACATTTTTCTGCACAATAACTGCACAAATGAGAAGGACCGTTCCTAATTATGGCTGGTGAGTGTAAATATTTAATACTACACACATTATAAGCCTGTATTACTATTAAGTAATTAAGTGACTGGTAATGTCAATATTTATCACTACACACACTGTACATTATAAGCCTTTAGTACTATTACTTGTACTTCTACTTGGAGAAAACTATACTGGTAAGGGTGTGATGTCACAACATTCTTCACCATGCGGATTAATCTGACACCAACAAGTGCCAAGTACTGTATACCCAATCAGTGAGAATACGCGGCTCCTTTCTGTCCGCATGCACTTAGGCCATGATGATGTTTCATGTATATGAAATTTCCTGCCAATTCCAACCTGACAACCCTTACACAGTGTTGACTGGGAATTCAATATTACTGTCACCGTAATACATGTAAAGAACTACTATTGCAACCAGTTAAAACGTTTCAAATCATAAACCTGTTTGATTGGTTGACCTGGTGCTTTAGATGCATCTTATTTCATGATCGTTATTTGTTGAAGGTCTGTTAACAAGATTAACAATGCTGCATGAATCACAGTGAAGACATTTCAACCAATTTAATGCACTGCATGCAATGACCTCCTACTGTATAAACATGCAAATCCCGCTAACAGAATTACACTTGATTTCACTAATAAGCTTTTCAATTACATTCTGTTTACCAGACTGTGCATGTTGATAGAAACACTGTCTTTATAAGCTATAATAAGCATGTACAATCAAAACAGAGATTTGTGGCAGTTCAGTTCAAGAAGGATTTAGACATTTAGAGGTTTGCTAAATGGGTCTCTCACATGGCTCTGAAATGGCAGTTTAACAGTCTTGCTGAATGTAGTGTTTAACAGCACAGTGAAGTCACCAGCTAGTCATCAGGTGGCTCTGACAGGAACTGCCAACATCAGAGCTCTGGCAACCTGCAACACTATTATTCTGCAGTAGTCACACTTATTTTCCTTTACATTGGTGATGTACACCAGACCATACATAACCGGTCACTCACACGTGAAATTTTCCAATATTTTAAAACTTTCATGGAATTATGCTTTTATAAATTTACCACTTTCCCAGTTTTCCCAAAATACTCTTCAGTCTTCAAGTGATCTGATCACAAGTAGAGCACAGAAATGCAGTCATCCACACCTGGCCTTTTGAATGCATCTCCTGTGAAAACTTGTGTTAAGATTTCACATATCGTTTACGCTGGAGGAACAGTGCCAAGCACCTTTATCACGACAAACTTCCTTTTTCTGCATTCATTTTCAGGCAGAAGTGACCAGTGAATCCTATTTTATGTACATGTACAGGCAGTTTGAAACTCCATACTTGCACCGTCTGCTAACAAAACTTAGAAATGAACAGCAGATGAGACGACAAAAGAAGCCGCGAAAAGCAGCTGGTTTCAATTCCGCTGTTTTAGCCACACCAACCTCCAGAATGCTATGTGCACGCACCAGAGGTGCAGTGGAGAGTTATCATCAGCCCAGTTTCCAGCCTCACATATTTTTTGGCTCGGTCAGTAAGTTGGTCCTACGTTGTTGTTCACATTGAGATGTTTCACATTCACACTGTGCTGTGGCCATATACATCCCAGACCACCTCCAAAATGGTTTGAGCAGTCATATTTGATCCAATTCACACCTACACTTAATGCTGTCCACCTGTGATTCGATCACACATAATACTCATTAACGCCAGGTGTGAACGGGACCTAAGGAACAAAATAGACCCTGCTTTCTAGCTGGGAGTGACGGCATACTCTTTCTAATGTCAGTTACACTCGAAGACATCTCATGCATGCAGAAGAGGGTGGGTGTAATTTGTATGAACAAACAATTAAATAAACAGCAGTTGCTTTTGGACAATGAGTGTGTGGTGTCTTTCAGAGAGACATATTTCAGTTCAGCAAAGCCTGCCATTTCTAAACTGATACAACAATAATAGATAGCACAATTTCACAATGTGTGTGCTTTTCTCAGGTCACCTCAGTGCCTACTGAAGTGTGAAGAACACTGGTAACCCTTTTTTCCCCACTGAGGAGGTGTCAGCGCTGGCTATTGTGTCTAATCTGGAACTGTAACAATTGTTCTGGACTTTTTACTTGGCAGGAGAAATCTATCTGGTCAGGAAGCAAGAAGCAGTAATTTTATTAGTAAGAACTAGTCTCAGAAAGCCTTGCTTTTAGTATTCACTAGAGTCTGCTACATTGCTAATTACATTCTGTGGCCAAGATCCAAATTTCTTAAAAGAGTCAATTTGACTGACACGACAGATGACCAATCACAGACCTTCTCCTGTAGCTTGTTTGCAAACATAGTAAATTATCTTGAAGATAATTGAATTGAGGACTCACTAGAACGTTTTCAAGAAAAACTTAATAATTCTTAATGACTGAATCCTACTACAAAAAGCTCAGAGATCAAATCAGATTTCAACTTGAGTTTGAAACTCTGAAATGGCCATGGTAGTTTTTTTAGTTTAGTTTTTTTTCTTTTAACTTAAGCTTTTCCATGGGTGCCAGTAATTCAAGAAATTACTATATGCATTTTTTAATGCTAACATGCCAACCACTTTTCAATAAAGAGGTTGAGCATGATATCAGTACAACTCGAAAACACAAGTGTATTTTTCAGTGTCCTCAATAACATGCTGCATGCTGAACACCAGGATCACACAGTCAGTGTGCTGCACATGCATAACTGCACACAGGTTACCTCTGCATGGCAGTGCTGGTGAGCTGAGTGGACTGAAGCTCTCTTTAGGGGAAAAGTAAAGGTAGTTGGTATTAAGCCCTTCCTCAAAACTAAAAGGAGATTTGTAGTCCTCAATAGGATCCATCCGGGAAATCTCTAAATGATGATTGCTCATCACTTTGTGCTTGGATCACGTGACTCCAGGCTGCTTCGGCCTCATATGATGAACAGGCCAAGACAGAGGTAATGAGGTGCTAATTAGTTAGCGTTCCGCTACACATCATTTAAGACAGCTAAGCACAACTGCAAACCGAAGGTCTCGTAAACGGTTGAACAAGCATTGTTATCTTCTACAGGACTCTGTTTTATGCCCTTCCCCCTCCGCTTCTTGGCTTCTAAGATAAATGAGGATCCACTTGTCTGTTGGCCATGTGACACTGTGGGGATGTAATCTGCAGTGGCCCAGATTACAGCCCTAATCCATCTCCAGCTGCCTCTGCACAACACAGAGCCGTGTGCTGCCATCTGCACACCAAGTATGGGATGAAATTTCAAAATACGTTTAAAAACAATACAGTCCCATGTTTTGGCTGCAAAGAAACATAAGTGACTAGGATAAAAGTAGCTTATAATTTAATAAACACTGTTGAGAGAGGGAGCTGATAGGTGACTGCTGAAAAGGATATCACAAGGTGCCATCTGTAACCAGGTGGTCTTAAGAGAGCAAAATTGTCTGTGCTTTCTAGGTGAACGGGATGGTATTCTCTCTCTCCTGCCAAGACATTTTGGACAATTTCATGCTCCAACTTTGTGGGAACAGTTTGGGGATGGCTCCTTCCTGTTCCAACATGACTGCACACCAGTGCACAAAGCAAGGTCCATGAAGACATGGATGAGTGAGTTTGGTGTGGAGGAACTTGACTGGCCTGCACAGATTCTTGACCTCAACCGGATAGAACACCTTTGGGATGAATTAAAGAGGAGACTGTAAGCCAGACCTTCTCGTCCAACATCAGTGTCTGACCTCACAAATGTGCTTCTAGAGGAATGGTCAAAAATTCCCCTAAACACAGTCCTAAACCTTGTGGAAAGCCTTTTCCAGAAGAGTTGAAGCTGTTATAGCTGCAAAGGGCAGGCCAACTCCATATTACATTCATGTGCATGTAAAGGCAGATGTCCCAAGACTTTTGGCAATATAGTGTAGCTCGTACTGGCAAGAGTGCAGCATGAGCAGCAGTTGACAAAAGACATGATAGCTAGCATCATATAATCATTCTCATGTGTTTCGCTGATGCCATTATTGTTCATGCTACATACTGCACTTTGACACATACATTACTGCCAATTAATGCCAAATCATTTTTATTAGCTATGTGAAAAAGCATGAAAACCTTAACTCAAAAACAAGCCTGGAAGGCGTGGAAAATGAAAAACAAGCTATATCAAGCTCAACCACATTTCCTTTACCTCCTATTAATGTCACCAACTTTAGCTTTGATGCAGACTTGCCAACAATACAGCAGTATAGCTACAGTAATACTGCAATTTCCTGAAACATTACAACATTTGAGCTCATCCCAAACACACCTACACACCCAGACACTGATGGCAGTAATAAGCTAGTGCTTTAGCAGAGTCGTTACTGAGTGTGGGTTGTTATACACCCGGATATTTGCCTTTCAGCCAGGTCCTTGATGGCTCGCTTCCAGATCACGTATCACTCAGCTTTTAGATTGCATAACAAAGATATGTACACATACACACATGTGGAAAGAGAGACTGTGACACACCCAGAGTTTTATCCAGCCCCAAAGAACCCTAATCACATCTGACTGCAGAAATCCTTTCCCAGGTATGAAACTGAACTGCAGGTCCACCATTTCATAGCAAGCCCAGACACGTGGCTTCTGATTACAGGAGAGGCGAGGTAGAAAAAATGATAGGAATAAGCTTAACTTGTTCATTGAGGGCTAGTTCTGTTCTAAAGAAGAAGGGAACATCGCATGAGGAAGTCAAGTATATTCATTATCGTTATTGTTCCAGTTTAGGCTTTAACAGCACAAGTAGCCAATATAATACAATATACCATAAAGCAATATATGATATATGCCAAGTATGATATCTGTTCCCTTTTATGACTTTTTCCATTACTTATTTACACTCGTATACAGATGTGTATAGATATTTTTGAAAGCTTAGTTCTTGAAAAGATCTCTGTCCACATAAAATGCACATGAGCACATTAGCCCAGTGACAGTATGTCAAAAGGGGTTACATCACATGACTCAAGAACAATGCTACAACCTGGAGTAGTGCGCAGAAGATATGATGAAATGCAGAAAAACACCAACATGGCCAAGAACAGAAAATGATTCATACGTGAGGTCTGACAATGCTTTAAAGATATGCTTGAATACAAAGTGTTCATCTGGGTCTTTTAAGCTTGGTTTTTAAGCTGATTTGCAGAGACATTTGCAGATTCATTTGCCTGTAACTCTGACCCTTAAAATAGTCCACTTCTACGTCATCATCATTTGCAAATAAACAGCAGGCCTACCTCAGAACAAAGCTGGTCACATATCAATCAGAGGCTACTAAATCCCTTCTCATCAGAGCCCTAACTTATCGGAGCACATTCTGTGGTGTCGTATAATTTGAGGGTGCAATCATAAAACAAACCAAAAAAGGATAACCTGGGTATAAGCCAAGATAACCATAGACAGAGCACAATCATAACACATAAAAACCAGCAGTGAGCACGGGTAGAATCACACATGATCAAAAACATACATTTTTTACATTTTCTGCACCTTGGAGGGCATTTTTGAAAAGCTTACAAAAAAAGTACAGATGTCTGTGGATGACCATCTCTTCTGAGATTCGTATGACTTGAATTTAGATTCTGTCAAGAACAAAGATGTCCCACAAAAGTCTTAATAAAGCACAGTATCTAATCAATTAGCACATTAGTCCCAGCATACCCCATAGCACATGATTTCCCCAAAATGAGAATCATGGGATATTGCTGCTTTCGACATCTGAGGTTCATAGCCGGAGACTTGGAGGTCATTGTCAGTCTTCAAAAGGAAGCTGAAATGAGAGCACAGCAAACAGACCTCAAACACACCAACAGAGTCCATTTTGTAAACAATTATTCAGCAAATAATTTGGCCAATCTAAGACCAAATGACCCAATGGAAGCAGACCATGACATAAAAAAATGAAGCCTTCTAATATATTGTCACTATGCATCACTGTGCGTGGTGGACAAAACATGATGTAGCAATAGAAAAAGGTACCTAGTCTACGTAATACCAAATCTTAACAAAATTACGACTCCACATGTTAATTCTGTCTGTGTTCAGTAAGTGAAAAATTTTAGAAAATGGCGAGTAAAAATCAAGCTCAAATCTGAGCTGAAGTCAAAACAACAGACTAAAGATGGAAACATGGCACTTCTGTTTTCGTTGCGGTTTAAATATTACTTTTATAAAATGCAAATTTTGTAGCATAAAGGAGTAACATGTGTGTGAAAACCAATAATGTGGTCAGATTTTGACTGTTCTCCCAACACTGTTATAAAAACTGAAATGTTAAATTCTTAAAATTCTCTTCAGCTTTGCAAACCTGAAGTAAAGCAGAAATGTGATAACTGCTAAGATTTCATTGCAATTCCACTTAAAAGGTGCTGCACCTTTCTCTAACATTTACAACCTAATTTACTTACAAAAAACAAATTATAAAGAATTACACATTTGCAAGTGTGACTGATAGAAGAGCTTGTACAAACCACCAGCTTATTTCCCAACCATGTAATTAGCCACTAAATTTAATTTCAAAGCAATTCGGAGTATGATACTGAGGTTACACACACACACACACACACACAAAAGATTATGAAAGCTTAAAAAAAGAAGCAACTATGCTAGTATTGTAAGCAGCTCAAACAATCTCAAAATAATGCATACCTATCTACAGACGAAAATGTTAGAATATTAGATAAAAGTATATTTATCTAATAGTCCTCATTAGATTAAAACAAATGGCATTATTAAACCTATTTCTAATTTAGAGCTCATTATTAAGAGCTTCCTATAGAATTAGATACAACTCTCCACATATATAGGTATAATAACCTCCTGTTTATTTCAGAATTATATCTCACAATAAGAACTATTGGATAGGTTTGCAAAATGGCCTCAAACTCGTGAAATTGCAAAATCAAAATGCAAATCCATCTCATTTACTCATTTGACTGGACAAACGTAATTGTATTCAATCAAATGTTGGCCGATCGAGCACAGAAGAGAAACCTGAGAGTGGAATTTTCCACCTGCAGCAGTTCAAATGGACTCTCTGGTAACTAAGGGCAACTACGATAAGAAGCCATGGGTTGGTTCTCATCACAGCAGCACACAGTAACACACCACTAAGCAGTGCTGATAAAACACAATGGCTGTGTTTACATTTCTGCTCATGTTACAGTGAGGCGTTGAGTCAGTTCTGGTGTTTCGGTAGGAACCGTGCCCACAAGTCTGATGGATTTAAGGTGCATGGATTACTCAGTGATTGCTACAACTTTAGAAATAATGGATTTATGTAAATACCTGAAGCACACGGCTGTTTGCGCCAAGCTGAAACATGTAGACGCATACCAGGTTCATAAAAAACAAAAGTGCACAGTGAGCTGGAGAGGAAGCCTGTGTAAAAGCCACAGAAGTTGTCTCAATCACATAACTCTGCATGTGACATGGAGCATGGATAGCTTCCACATTTCATGCAGATCGTGCCATTGTTCAACTGAAGCAAACCTCAGACCACAGTTTTCATGTGGACCAAAAAATTGGTCTCTCTTGTGTGAAAACAGATTTAAGACTTCATTAATTATGAGCTCGAGGCTCAAACAGACTAAAGTCCAAAAAATACATGAATGTTTACACGAATTCATCCCTTAGCGTGTTTGAATCTAACCTTGGTGCGTGTTCTTGTTTAGTGAGAACACAGCAATCACACTTGGGTGTGACTCAAACATCCAGGAAGTGAAGGGAACATGTCATGTGTACTGGACAGCAGGCAACATTGAGCTGCTAAATGAACCAGGGATAAAGCTGCGACTGAACATATCTGAACCATCAAACAGAAAGATAAATAAATAACAAAAATAGAATTGATACACAAAATAATTTTAAAATATTTATCAAATTATTACCATTTAATTAGCACCAGCTCCATGTTCTCTTTGCTCAGGGGAAATTTTGTGATTTCTACACACACTAAGCAAAGATTTGTACAACCATTTCTTCATATTTCTAACCAATGAAAGTAATTTTCCTGAGTACATTTTCAGCCCTATTATTCAGTTTGTTTTAGTTCATATAATTATGTCCATTGTGAAACCAAACCAACTAACAAAGAAATAAATAGTATGAATTTCACACTGATTTGGATGAATAGATGTTAAAGCACTCTTAATTACCTTGAAGAAATTGATATTTTCTGTTTGGTTTACATTTTGATGAAAATATAATTATATGACACCAATCAGGTATAAAATTATGACCACATGCCTAATATTGTGTTGGTCCCCCTTTTGCTGGTAAAACAGCCCTGACCCGTCATGCACTGTGTATTCTGACACCTTTCTATCAGAACCAGCATTAACTTCTTCAGCAATTTGAGCAACAGTAGCTCGTCTGTTGGATCGGACCACACGGGCCAGCCTTCACTCCCCACATGCATCAATGAGCCTTGGCCGCCCATGACCCTGTCGCTGGTTCACCACTGTTCCTTTCTTGGACCACTTTTGATAGATACTGACCACTGCAGACCGGGAACACCCCACAAGAGCTGCAGTTTTGGAGATACTCTGATCCAGTGGTCTAGCCATCACAATTTGGCCCTCGTCAAACTCGCTCAAAGCCTTACACTTGCCCATTTTTCCTGCTTCTAACACATCAACTTTGAGGACAAAATGTTCACTTCCTTTCTAATATATCCCACCCACTAACAGGTGCCATGATGAGGAGATCATCAGTCTTATTCACTTCACCTGTCACTGCTCATAATGTTATGCCTGACCGGTGTATAGGCCACAGATTTTCTTTATCTTTGATACAGAGGGTGTAAGAAAATAAGAAATACTTAAATGCATCATGCTTTTTTCTTAAGTAATATTGTTTTAATGAACAAAATACTGTAATTTAATTACTTTCATTAATTATTTCATAATTGAACAGTGCCAACAGAATCAAATATCTCTCATTAAAAGAATATACTAGAGAATCTGATATTTTCCAAGTCATATTTATTTATTTATGTTTTTGTCTGTTATACTATTAATGCTAAAAGAGTTACAGAACTTGGGTTGAAAAAATGTATTGGTGGTTTATCCTGTTGCAGTTAGTCATTAAGGATTACATTAGTCGCTTTGAGGAAGTTGCTTCATTTTTAGCTTTTTTCCTGTTATATGTAGAAATGTGCCATTATAGGAAAATATATCAACTTCAGACACTGCTATGTTGTGCTACATCACACCATTTTGCTGCTTAATATTTTTTATAAGACCATGGCCTGTCATGACTTATTCCTTATATAAAAGTCAGTAAGAGGCAGTTAAGATTAACAAATCTTAATATCTTTTGCATTATTTTGTCTGACTCCAGTCCAGGATATTTAGAGCACTGCACTAATTCAATGCCGCTAATTCAGATCTAATTCTAAAAGACCTAAATCACCTGAATGTAGTGTTAGAAAGGAGAAATATAGACTAAGGTCCATGTTATCTGTTCTATAAGGCAACATATGGTATATCTGGCACATGGCTTATGTGACATCTTGATAATATGTGATGCTGCTGATATAAAGCACACATTTTTAACAGTATACAAATAAAAGTCTCCACCTTGATCCTTCAACCTGCTGTTTAAATAAGACGAAGCTCACAGTGCAGCAGCTGCGGTGACGCGACTCACAAGTACGCCACCATGAGGAATGGACAGGTGGCTTCACTGTAGGACAGGTGAGGGCAGGAGGCTGAGAATCAAGCTAGAAAGGCTCATCAAATTCACATCAGGGACAAGAAAGACTTTTTAGTTTATTGGTGAGCTGTACTGTGTGCCATAAAGCAGGGGTCCCCAACCTATTCTGTACCATGGACCGGTTTTATACCGGATAATTTGTCCGCGGCCCAAGAGTGGTGGTGGTGTGGGACGGGGGGGGGGGGGGGTGACTGGGGGTCTTGAGTTGGATCATTTTAGCATGGGTTAGCTTACAGACTTACTAATGTACAGAAAAATCTGCGACCGAGTCAAATGTGGGAGTGAGGCGTGGCGAGGCAATTTTAAGTTTTTATATATAAGTTTATTCTTTCTTTGCGACCCGGTACCGGTCCACAGCCCAGTGGTTGGGTTTATTCAGTAGTACTCATTGCGGTCTTTGTTTGAATAATTAAAACATAAATCTCTTTCTGGTGCAATAGCCCTGTTAAACATCTGTAAGATTTGTGGAGAAGCTTTGTTTTCATGGACAGGACTGGGGATGGGTTAAGGAAGTTAAAAAAAATCATTCAAACCTTTTTTAACTACACCTATTTAATTTACACATTTTGCTGCACATCTTACCTAATGCACCTTCAAATCTAACAAAGCTACTGCTGAACTGCATACAAACCTATATAGCAAAGTGAACTGCTAGTAAAATAGTTAAATTTGTACTAGATTTGAGAATTAATAAAACCTGTCATATTGCCTCTGAAAAAAATCACATCAATCAGCACGAAAAGAGAAATAAACAAATAATAAATAAAATTAAAATTTTACAGAAAGCTTTACATACATGATTACAAATCCCTGTAAATGAGTTGATAGAGAGATGAGTATGCCTTAGAAGGACTGGCTGCTTTTATAATACATTTTTGACCAATCAGAGATGAGAATTCTGCAAAAGTCTGAAGTTTGCTTCATTATTTTGCACTAGAACAACAAATATATAGAATTAGCACAAAGTTTTCTTCTTACAAATGCTATATATATATATATATATATATATATAATATATATATATATATATATATATATATATATATATATAATATATACACATATATACATACATATACACACACATATATATACATATATACACACATATACATATACATATATATATATATACACACACATACATACATACATATATATATATATATATACATACATACATATATACACATATATACATACATATATACACACACATATATACATACATATATACACACACACATATATATATATATATATACACACATACATATATATATATATACACATACATATATATATATATTACAATGTATACTATTTATTTGATTATTATTATTATTATTCACACCAGACATGCCATGGCTAATCAATTACCTTTGAGGTCAAAGCATCAGCTCATTTTTAAACATTACTTTGTATTAAGTGATTCAGTGTTGAACAGTTTCACTCAACCAATTTAACATGGAAAGTGTTATGCAAAATCAGTGTGTAAAAACAACATGCCAAAGTAAACAGGCTCTAAACTGATAACTCTGATCTGATCAGATATTTCATATCTGATGATTTTTTAAAAGTAAGAACGCACGGATGGTCAGGAAGAACCGAACACTTGGCAGCCATCTTGGTTACTACCAGTCACTCAGGACCAGACTCCTCTCTACTCGAATAAAAGATACTGATACACCAGAAGCACATGAACAAACATAGAATTTTGTCATTTAAAATCTGTTGAAAACTGCACAAATAATGTGTAATCACCAAAGATTATGAAGCTACAGTGAATACACATTTCTCCATAACCAACAGTGCAAAGCGCCCTACATCCTCACACGTGTAAGAGTGATAATCTAATTCGATCAGCGTTTTCCCCCAACAGCTTTATCAACATGCAGCCACAGTTCATATTTAGGTGTCTTTACTGCCTCTGACAAAAGTTTCACACAATTATTTACAGACTTCAGGTTAGTTTGAGATGTAACAAGCTCAAATCCTATCTTATGTTCAATAACCAGAATGCTGTTAAACATGTGTACAATACAGCAATCTTACATGGTTTAATAATGTGATTTCAGTATGAACAGGATTCAGAAATCGGCCTACAATCGCAAGGGGTCCAAATATTACGGCAACTCCTTTCCTAAAACAGCTGGATTGCAGGTGGACGGTAAGTGTTGAATGAAATTAAAGTGGGGATGAGAACAAAAAGGACACCTTGTTGAGTTTCTCCACATTTCACAGAATAGCCACAATACACAGAAAAGAGTATAATGTTATTGTATTTCAAATAGCAATAAAAGATCATCATATCAGCCCCAGATGTAATGTGACCAAGCACTGGATGAAGATTACACAAACCCAAAGTAACAACAAGGCAGTTTGTGAACCAGAATATATTCGATCTGAAACTCGGGCATAAACAACAGAGAGTAACTGAGCACACTTTTCACAGGAAGCTGTGTGCACTCTCAGATCTTTCCTGTATCTGTAGTGTAGTGCGTCAGCTATATATACGGTTGAAATGACAATGAAAGCGTCTTGTCGTGACGTGACAATCAGTGTAAATCTTTTGTACCCACCAAAACAAAAAACCCACAACAGTATTGTGTTGCTGGGAAATGGTTTGCAAACCTCAATATTATGAAACATTACTATCCTTTATCGTACAAACGACTTCAAAAATCATGATATGAGACGTCTGTCGTATCGAACACCTTGCCATCTTGTTCCTTGTCGTTGGGATGAGATGAGATGATTAAGAGGTACCTGTAGTTTGTAGCTATATAGATTTTTACTTAGTTCAATGTGCATGTGTACTACGACTCAATCTGCAGTTTAGGCCTGACCCAAATGACTAAGCATTTCTAAACAAAATGTATGTTCGTATGCATAAACTAACCAAAGCTTTCAGTGTGTTGTTTGTTGCAATTGACAGCAAAAAGATGTTTTTATTCTCATGATAAAACACTTGACTGACACTGGATTCATTTACAGACAAAGCAACTGAGGTAAAGTAAAAACATATGGCTTATCAAATAAGCAAACAGTGTTGATATTGTTATAAAGATGTCAGATTAATACATTGTGAATTTTAAGCTTTTAACTCTTACACTGTGACTGAAACAGTTCAGTTAACTGTTTTGTATGCAGAAGTTGACGGAATTAAACTTCCTGGTGAAAAAGTTTTGAAACTTCCTTCCTTGGTGCATTCAGTTAAAGCTGCAGTTCCTCCTGTCAACGAAAACACTGAAAAACACACTGATAATCTTTATAAATCTTCACTCGGACATCTTTATCTGGAGAAATGGAGCTGTTTTAGCACGCTATCTTTGCCTGACACTGTGCTAGCTAAACGCAGCTAACTTCTGACAGAAAACAAACAAGCAACACACCTCTTTATTCCATTTTTAACGCTGTTTTGCACACAGATATTTTCACAAATTCACTTTTATCACTCACCTTCTTCGTATTCCTCCATGCTTGTGTGAACTCCCGGTATAACACTAGTAATTTTTCCTCGTTCAGAGTGATTTTTCCTCTGAGCAGCACTTTGGAGCTGTGACACGCTACAGCTGAGACACGCGAGAGAGGTGGGGTCGCGTGTGACGTCATCACGCACGGCACACAGACGCACAACAAATTATTATTACCCCTAAAGGTTATAATAATAATAATAACAATAATAATAATAATAATAATAATAATAATAATAATAATAATAATAATAACAACATGTATACACTAATATCATTTAACAAGTATTTTATTAGTACAATTACAAATTTACACACACAAATACAAAATCTAAACAGGATATACACTGACCAGGCATACCATTATGACCACCTGCCTAATAATGTGTTTGTCCCCCTTTTGCTGCCAATACACAACAAACTGCAATACTCTGTGTATTCTGACACCTTTCTATCAGAACCAGCATTAACTTCTTCAGCAATTTGAGCAACAGTAGCTCGTCTGTTGGATCGGATCAGACGGGCCAGCCTTCACTCCCCACATGCATCAGTGAGCCTTGGCCGCCCATGACCCAGTCGCTGGTTCACCACTGTTCCTTCCTTGGACCACTTTTGATAGATACTGACCACTGCGGACCGGGAACAGTCCACAAGAGCTGCAGTTTTGGAGATGCTCTGATCCAGTCTAGCCATCACAATTTGGCCCTTGTCAAACTCGCTCAAATCCTTACGCTTGCCCATTTTTCCTGCTTCTAACACATCAACTTTGAGAACAAAATGTTCACTTGCTACCTAATATATCCCACCCACTAACAGGTGCCATGATGAAGAGATAATCAGTCTTATTCACTTCACTTGTCTGTGCTCATATTGTTATGCCTGATCGGTGTATATAATAAATTAATATTATGTATAATAGTACATACTATTGTATAAATTATTATAATGGAAAATTCTTTATAAATAGAAAAGCATCATAACACACAGTGCATCACAGCTTGCTACCTATGGAGCTGTATAGTCACTGATCAGTCAGAATTTTTTCATATTTATATCCCACCCCTTTACAGATGCCATTGTAACAAAGATAATATTATTCGTTTCAACCATCATTGCTTATTTATAATTTTGATAAATATTGCATGGTCTTGCTTTGCCCTTCTATACAATTGATTAGATTAGGGTGGAAAATAGGTGAAGTGTCTATTTAAATTAAGGGGGAAAAGCATGGATGTTATTCAAAAATATTATTATTCTTAAGAAATGAATTTAGATCATTTTGAGGTAATCTCTTGACATATCACTGACAAATTCACTTGTAAGCTGAATAGGTTTCTTTAGAAATGTGTTGTTGTTGTTTTTATTTTTCTTTATTACTGGTACAGTTAGCATTTTAAAATGTTCATGAATAGATATGTTCCAGGTTTTTTAATTAGTAAAATGACAATGCACCACAACATATTCATCTTAATATTATTAAGTTGAAGCCCATTATTTTAAAAACCATATAGCTTTGAGACACTCTGACTTTTCTTTTGTTCAGCCTTTTTTTATTTTGAAGCTTAAAAAACAGGGCTTAAAATGTAACCGATTTGCGTGACAGTTTTTGGGTGCTATGATTTATCCAGGCATGTCTTCGTCCTGTTTTTATTTTTTATAACTTCATAAACCATGATTGAAATATTAATGCCTTAAAAGATTCTATTATTCTCAGGACTACCCCTACTTCAGAAATAGGGTAATCTCCACTCATATATGATAACAGCAAACAGAGTGAAGCCACCTGTAAGATCAGATCATTTATAACTTAGAAGGCTGTCTTACACACATGGTAATTAATTAATAACAAAACCGTTCATAAGAATCTGAACTTCATTTGAAAAATGTCGTCTGAACCAAAGGTTCAGTCAGAAAACATATCACTGACATATCGTCCATGTCAGAGGAATGCAAATCCTTCAACAGCTCTAAATCCTTAACCTTTTGTCCGATCAGCGGCCTACCACAGGTGAGCGGCAGGGTGTGGCTCTGAAACAGCAAAACACATTATACAAACACTACAGCCAATAGGGGCAACATGCATTGATGTGCAGTGGGTTATGTCTTGTGCATGAAGTGAGTCAGTGCATGAATTTTATTAATAGAGGGCAAAATACTATGTGAGTCTTTCACATATTTGTGTCTCAGCCTGCTTCAGAACACATTCATACACCTTTAACTATTTAAAAAAAGAGCAATGAGCTGGGTCAAAGAAATCTTATACAGCTTCTTTGGTCATTATTTATGTGGGACAAATCTGATCTATTTTTATCCATAAGATTTTATGTATGTGGTTTTTAGACGTCACATTTTTCTCACATATGATTTCACTTTGTCTTTTCTGATACTAATACAGATACTGAAACCTTAAGTAATAGCTGATTCCAATAATCATCTTTTTCTTCTAGACTCACAAGTTTCTTCATACTTATTAACTACTGCCAGTTTGCACGTGTACTATACTTTAATGTTAATACTGATCTAAATATGGTTAAACCCACAACTGTGTTTCATATCTGCACTGCTACATTTAATTTAACTTATTGGATTCAATATTTAAAGTTTCTGTTCCTTATACTTAGTTTTATATTCTTGTGTGTATGTAATTTATATATATATATATATATATATATATATATATATATATATATATATATATATATATATATATATATATATATATATATATATGTGTGTGTGTGTACACAATACACATATATATATACACATTTTTGTATTGTATCTTGTAACTGTATAAGCTGCTGCAACACAAGAATTTCCCTCATGGGATCAATAAATTATCTATCTATCTATCTATCTATCTATCTATCTATCTATCTTAAAAGCTACACAATTTCTTTATTCATTAAAAAAAAAAAATAAGCACTACACTGAACAAAATTAAAAAAAAAAATAATAATACATAGCTACACAAAATCTCCACTTTGTTTATTTGGTTAAACTAAAAACATGACACAAAAATAATGTGCATGGCAAAAATAACATAATATTGTTCAATATAATATAATATCAAGTATCAATACTATACAATCAATACAGTTATGTCTTTTTATAATGTAAACATTTCCAGTAAAAAAAAAATGTGGAATAGATTTATCTGATTTGTCTATAATATGACATTATTTTATTTTATGACATTCTCGAGGGATGTGGTAGCTTAGTGGTTAAGGTGTTGGACTACTGATTGGAAGGTTGTGAGTTTCAATCCCAGGTCCACCAAGCAGCCACTGCTGGGACCCTGAGCAAGGCCCTTAATTGCTCAGTTGTATACATTGTAAGTCACTCTGGATAAGGGCTATGCCAAAAATATAAATGTTCTTTTATATGATTCATTGATTTTCACAGAAATATTAAGTACCACGTATGAAAAGTGAGCTATGTAAAAGCAGCAGTAGTAATAACGTTGAAATAACATATTAGTTAGCCTACATATAGAGAATAGTGCACATATTAGACAAGTCTCCTGAAAAGAGCACAGCTGGGTAATCTCTCTTGTTCACACAGTCTCAAATTCCCCAATCAGGCGACAGAGAAGCGGAAAATCCCCCAGGGACCACAGCCCTCATTAGTAAGGTGACAGGGAGCACAGACCTGATGATGGTGTAGAGAAAAGCAAAAGAAAGAAACAAAGGACGCCACCCACTGGGCCACCAGATCCTCCTGCTTAACATGGCTAATAAATTACACGCCTGACACATCACTGCAAAACAATAAATAAATAAATAAATAAATAAATAAATAAATAAATAAATAGAATATATTAAATAAATAAATAAATAAATAAATAAATTTCTGTTGACAAATACATCCATTTGCTGCACAGTCATATGTAAATTATACTTGATTATTAAAATAAATTCTAATTAGAATTAGACAGCTGTTGCATTTACTTTTATCATTTATATAATGCATATTACACAAATCTTAGTCTAAATCGGGATTTTAAGATAAAAATAAAATAAGTGTTCAATTTATGAACACTTTCCTTCAAGCACTATTTCCAAGTATTTTCATTTTAACTTAAAAATATCTAGATATCTAGAAATACCCACATTTTTTTTTCAATTGATATAAACCTTTTTATTTATTTATTTTATTTAGTTATTATTTATAAACCTTTGGGCTGTAGACTGCACCTGTAAGCCACTTTGTCCTCCAGCTGAAGATGTTTTTAGAAATGTTGAATATTCATTTTGAGTGAGAAAAAGCGCCTCTTCGCTGTCGCACCTGTAAACACGCACACACCTATGTAAACACCACACTGTCTCCTTCTCTCTACCTGCGCTTTGTATTTCCCCTTTAAAACAAACACATGCGCCTGTTTTTAATGCCAGTCCCTCAAAAAGTCCGCTTAGCAGGAGACATGAAAGCCAGACAAGGACTTACAGGTTGAAGACAAGCAAATCCTGAGATGAAAAGCATGCGGAAAATGGGTGCAGTCACCGACACAAAAGATCGCTTGCTGCTAGTTAGTCACCCCCCCATTTTCCTTTAAAGCGAGCCCCCCCGACCCCCCTCTCTCCAGCCGAGATGCATTGTGGGGAAAGTCGTTGCCATTCGACCTCTGCAGGGCCTGCGCGGACGCAGCCAGAACCCTGAAATTCATTATGCCTTTAAAACCCCTATTTATTTCCGCATAACCTACATACTCTCGCCAGGAGGCCAAAGCGAAAAAACGATCATTTCGATGCGGGGTATTTATTTCTAAACATCAACAGAATTGATCGCGAGTGGTTAGTAAAGACAATTCGTTAAGGAAAAGAATTAGATTGTAATTTATTAAGAAAAACATGTCTGGAGAGCGAAACCGCAGGTCGCTGGCTTTTCGAGGAGGTGGATTAGCCGCGACCGGCTCCAGTAGCGTCCGAGGCAGCAACGGCGACAGCTGCGAGGCCCAGGCCTGGAAAGACCGACACTTGAACGGTAACAGGCCAGATCAAGACGACGACGACAGGGATTTGGGGGCAAAAAAAGGACCATCGCCCGGACAAGTGGAGGGCGGGGGGTCGGTCAGCGACAGCACAGAACCGGAGGCTGAGGAGGAGGAAGACCCGGAAGGGAGCAAGCGGACGGCCGAGAGAGACGCTGTCAACAACAGCGGCTGGACCGCCGTGACGCCTGGAGAAAGGGCCGAAAGCAACTTGACCACCGGGAACGGAATGAACGGGGACGGCGGAGCCGCGGGATCGGAGGACGAGCGAGGCGCGGCGGCGCACGACGGAGACGCCAGAAAGCCCTGGGTGGAGATGAGACCTCAGACGCTGCTTCAGAAACACTCTTTTTTTCAAGGCTCCTGGCTCCAGGAGTTTCCCTGGCTCAAATTCTGTCAAGCAACGGGACTCATGTCTTGTTCGTGGTGTCACAACATCGCCACCAACAACAGCGACGAGCTGGTAAAAGGCAGCCGGAATTATAAGCGCGCTCTGCTGCTGAGACATCACCTGTCCTCCGAGCACGGCCGGAACGACCCGACCAAACAGGTAAAGAGAAGGTGTCAAACCCTGGCTCTGAGTTTACCTGACTGCCGCTAAATACAGTACAAAGCTCTTTTCTCATCTAGTAGCCTTTGATTAAGACTTGATTATTATGATGTAGACAGGTTGTAATGTGTGTACTGACTTTTTCCTCGACAAAATTAATGCGCTAACAGGCTAGCTATTTAGCTAGCGTATGTTAGCCGAGCAGTTTGTGAGCTACGTTGCTTAGGGGAAAACTGGCTAATATGCCACTTAGCATGTAGGCTAACGATGGTCCTTTTTTGGTGTTTTTCAGTACTGCTTGTCTGTTGGTTATCTTCGTTAAACAGTGACAGTTATCGTTTGGGTTTTCCCCCCGCACTTTATTTTTTATGAAATAACTAATTACGTTGAATTTGTGTTACTGTGTGTATAATTTAAGATGTGTGTTAACTGGTCGTTTAGGATGAACTATCAAGCTGTGTGGTTGTCTTGTGATGTTTTGACTATAGGACGCTAGATAGTACATATCCAAGGAAAAAGATTAACTGTAATGTCTTTTTCACAAATGTATTGTCAAGTGTACATGATTAAAAACCTGTCCTAGTTGTAATCATTCAAGCCCAGAATATCAGCGCTTCCCTTTCTTTCCATTTGAGCAGTTTCTCCCCCCCATAGTGCACTTACTGCACTGTAATTATCAGCCCTTGTTGCCTTGGAACCTCAGTTGATTTCTACAGAGGTCATAATGCTGAGAGCTTGACCCAGCAGGCTTTGGGGAGCCACAGCCCAATCCATTCCCTCCCAACCCCCTCCTCTGCTGAGAAAAATGACCTCTGGCACATCTCTGTCTTCCCCTTTAGGGTTTCTAAATAAGCCTTTGTGCCAGATGAGTGTTCCAGATATCTATATTGCTTCTATCCTGGCTCGTATGTGCCCCCTTAAATCAAGATTCCTGTGGCGTGCCATGCACAATGCACAGAATCCGGCGATAGGATTGTGGTGAGATTGCATTTAAATAAATTTATCTTATGACCTTGTGACCTGGTGGTTTCCCCCCGCACTGTAAAGGGACTGGAGATCAATAAGCACGCTTGTGATCATCTTCAGAGCTCACGTATGGACATGCCATGAGCCTTAATGCTTTGTAATGAATCTTTAATCCTTATCTCAATTAGGGCAGTGTTCAAATGAACCATCTATAATGACATGTTTAAGTTTGTGACTGAGATGACCATTCTTGTTTATTATTATTTATTACTTATTAAAATTTCTAACAATATTATTAATAGTACACAGAATGTGCCTAATTTTACTTCTTGTTGAAGATGGCGATAGAAGGCATTGATGGTTCTTGCACCAGCAACTGTAGCTTTAAGATACTTTTAGATTTGTCACGAAATTACATTTTGGTTAACAATTGCATTGTTATTTTTACTTTGTTATTGGTCATTAGGAGGGATTTTATCAGTTCAGCCTAGTCTAGGAAAGGTGTGTTTGATACCAAAGCATAAATACAGGATAAATTGGCATAGACAGATGTTTTTTGGGTAAAATAATATCTAAGATTTTAGTCTATCTTAGACACCTAATGAGTTTCCTGAGACAATAGGCTACATTTCTTTGCATGTGCAGATGTGACTGTGGAACAGGGGCCATAACTCAGTTAACCAAATAGGGGGTATCTGGGTTGCTTCACTCTTGTGTCTGGACATTGTCCTCAAAGTTGCCATCCCTGTCTACAGAGGAGACAGTGGCTCCACCCTTCCCCTGTCTGCCTCATGTGAAATGTTGGCTTGTGTGTATTGGGGGGGGGGGAGAGAGGACTCTGTGGAATTCTCTATCGATGAGCTCTCCACATTGTTGGGAGGCCCAGAGCCTGGTGTTCTCCACCCACACCTTGGGTCAAGCACACTGCTACATTGTTCATGCATCTGTGAGATGGGCTGGGTGAGGGGACCAAGCATTGGCCTCAGGGCTAGGCTGGCCTAGGGTGGGGTTTACACAAGGAAAAACAAAACTGCTGCTCCTGCAATCTGGGGGACAGTGTTATTCCCCTGAGTCACTCCATATTTAGTATGCGATTGCATTGCACAGCTAGTGAATCAGTGATTAAGCCGAGGGGTTACAGTATGGTCGAGTATACTTGTTTACAATCAGAGTAAAATGAGCTGTTGGACAACATCTGTAGACTTATTGAGCAGCACGTCAGCAAAGGTGATATCGGTGGTGGTTATGATGTGTTCCGGTTCCACATCAAAACGAAAGTCTGAGGTGTGAAACCAGAACATGAAAAAACCACAGTGGGTTTCATGTCACTCTGTCATTGCGTATTTACCATACTAGTTCTAGTTTACATTACAATAGTTTCAGTATTATTTGACGACTCCTGACCAGTCTATTAAGGCTTGGGTTTTTCCAGTCCCCCCCCCCGTTGTCACAGTTTGCAGAATTATTGTCTGGGGGGGAAAAAAAAAACTCCATGTCGGTATCTGACTGTAACCACCGGCTCATTTGAAAAATTAGTGTCGGGGCTCCTCTGAAAGCATCTGTTCGCCAGCTCTGTCTTAACACGTGGCACATCTGGAGAAAGGATGAGCAGAGTTGAAGAGACTGTGAGAGAGAAATACAGAGAAGTGTGTTTTGTGCCGGTGTTTCTTTTCCTCTCACCGATGACGGACATTGTTTCTGTCTCTGGTGAGGCACAGTGTCGGAGCTTCTCCCTGAAACAAACGCATGCTTGAGAGAAAGGAGGAAATAATAGAGAACAATAAGACACCACAAGCTGACAGTCATTCCCATATATCTCCTCTTGTCTTTCACATCCCCCCCTTTCACTCAAACCCGTGCCCATCTGGCCCCGTTGGGTTTTCCGTTCTAATCTCATGTAAATGCACCAGCACTGGATAGATCGGTCACTTCATAATGAAGTAATTCTGCACATATTGTGTACACTCTTTTGCAGTCCTTGTGGACGTAGGGAACACAAAGCCTTAGTGTACCACACAACATCACTAAACAATAAGCCTGGAGAAAAGGGCTGGCATTGTGTGGAAAAATGGGGTTGCCCTCTATCTCTCCTCTCCCTGTCCACTGGCCTGCCGCTTGAGCCATGCTACCGTAATAACCCTAACCACCCAGACAAGGACTACAGTGTGGAGGAGGCTTGGATGGCCTCCGCCCCGAGAAATGGATTTAATCTAAATTACTCGAGCAGAAAACACAGCTGTGTGGTAGGAACGGGGAAAATTCTGGGCCTAAGTGGTATAAATGACTCTTTGGATTAGGACATCTGCTTTGCAATCCAGAAATCTAGCACATAAGTACTCCCTATAATAGGTACCAGTCTGTTCTACCTTTTTTTTTTTTTTTTTTACCCAAGAGGCAGAAGATTTCTCAACCACTACTGGCTACAGGTGTAGGGAAAGGGTGGAGGCCCAAAATAAATTTCTAGGTTTAAAGAAGCTTTGCCCAGTGAGTGAAATGGTTTGCTTAGGGTGTGTCTTGTGATACAGTTTCTGTTTGAGTGGGGGGTTTTGGGAGAGATATACAGTTCCCACAGAGCTGCAGTCTGAGAGCTGGTTGAACCAGTTCTATCATTGTGGTGGTGTCACCATATACCCACCATGTTGAGTTTACACTGTGCATTAACCCTGTTTGCCTTTTCTGTTGTGCCTTCACTAGGAACCCGAGAGGCTAGAAGACACAGAGGGCACTGAGGTGGAGGACTACAGAAACAAGCCAAATGAGAACTCCTACTGCTACCAACTGCTCCAGGAGCTGGACAAGCAGCGCAAGAGTGGCATCCTGTGTGACGTGAGCATTGTGGTTTGCGGTCAGGTCTTCCGTGCGCACAAGAACATCTTGGTGGCAGGAAGCCGCTATTTCAAGACCCTCTACTGCTTGACAAAGAGTGAAAACCTGGACCAGACCACAGTCACACACCTAGATGTTGCTGCCGTGCAGGGTTTCTCGGTCATCCTGGATTTCCTGTACTCAGGCAACTTACTACTCACAAGCCAGAATGCCATTGAGGTGATGTCAGTGGCCAGCTACTTGCAGATGAGTGAAGTTGTGCAGTCATGCCGTGCTTTTATCAAAGATGCTCTAAACATCAGCATCAAGCAGGAAGCACCTGACTCTGTGCTGGTGGACTACAACAAGCGGCGTGCTGTGCCCAAAGATGACAAGAAGCCTGGCAATTTCTGGGCCACCAGCATCCTGTCCAAGCTATCAATTAAGGCCAGTGGTCAGGTGAAGGAGGAGCCGAGCGATGCAGCTGTGCCAATGCTAGGTACCTCAGCCTGGGGCGGTGAAAACTCTGTGGAGTCCGGGGAGATGCATACGCAAGGATCAGCACCTGTGTTCGTCTGGAACGAGTTGCCCCCTGGTGCAGGGGCTGCCATGAAGAGTGAGGAGCGGCATGAGCCAGGCAGTGGCAGGCGGAAAAAACAGATTGCCAGGCGCTTTGTCTACAACATCCCACCTGAGCCAGAGGAAGGCTTTGATGAAGGCATGTTCATTCAGCCGTCAGCATCCTACACCAGAGATGACTACTCTTATCTCTCAGAGAAAACAGGTAATACAACTTTAGCTTTCAACTTTGGATATGTACATAAAACCACATTTATTTTTTCCCCTCATCATCCAGAAATTTGCCATGAATAAATGACACTCCTGCTTTTAATCATGTCCTGTTGGCTGCCAAATGACCACATCAGAGTACATCCCAATAAAAGTTCAACTCGGTGAACTCTTCTTATGGATATAATTATTCGGCATTGGCATACGTTGGTGCATGTTGTCCATCAATGTTCTATTCTCATTGAAATGAATGGCAACAGGTGTGTTTTAACAGGTATCAAAAAGTCCATGTGATCACAGCCTGAGGCTCAGGGGCTTATTTGAATAAGGTGGTAGCTTTGTTCTGAGTCGTGACTATGCTAAGCAGTTGTTACTATTCAGGGTGTGATGCTTTCTGTTGCCCTTTACTCTTCTCACACACCAACAGCCAACTATGCCTTTTCAGAATATTTTACTATTACTAATGACAACGGCCAGGAAGAGCAATGTGATAAGTCAGACTGCATATGGGAGCCCTACTGGTTCCAGGTCAGGAATTGTTTATTTAGCTTGACTATATTATTAAGTATTTCTATTGCTAACGTTGCACTTAATTTTGAATGGCTACTGATCAAAGAGAAAGAGAGGACATTTTTTTCGCTCTGACATTGAAACTGTATAAATCCTTGATTTGAGTCCATATGGTTTGACACATTTATTTTTTAAAACAGGAAGTAAGTGTGGGAGTGTGTTGAAGGGCTTGACTGATTTCGACCACAGCTAATAGTGTTTGAGATGAGCTGTATCTCCAGCCGAATCAAACCAGACTCAAAGTATCTTAGCAAACCGGTTAAATAAGAAGCCTTTAAAGCCATCTTTAAATAGGGTGTGTTTGCCAATTTACCCACTTCAACTTTGTCATCTTCGGTATCCTAGAGCATAGACGTCCAGTCAACACACATTGATAAATAGATATTGTATATCGTGTGTGTATCTGTATCTTCGTGGTTTGTCTGGTGGCCAGTAATTCAGTAATTGTGTTATTGAAAATTCATGTTTAAGTTATAATACAACAGCAGATATACAGTTACAAATGTGGTCTGGTATTAACCTAAGCAGATATTGTGGGATAACTCATCATAGTTAGTCAATGCCACTCTTTTTTTGCCTAAAATGGTCAGGGTCAGGGCTAACTCTTTGTTGCGTGATCTACCCTAAAAGAATTATATCTTGGGTTTTTAAAGTAGTGTCTTTGTAAAAAATATGCAAGTTTGCTATATGTACTTAAAAAGATTTTATTATACATTGTGTGTGTGTGTGGTTTTTTTTTTATATATATATATATATATATATATATTGGGCTGTTCTGTTTTCTTACTGCAAAAGTGGTTTACTATTACCATTTTTGGCTTATGCAAGAACAATTCAGGATCAGTTTCAAAATGCTTTACACTAGCATCACATTAACACAGGCAGGATCAGAATGCTACACTGTTTATCTAGCTTTATTAGTAAATTCTAGCTGGCTAAAGCTACCTCAAATAGGCTATGTTGCTACCATAAACAAGAGTCCATTACCTGGAAGTGGACAGTCTGTTCATGTTTGACTTGATTTATAGCATTCTCTAATTGCATGAAATTGACCCTAGAAAGAGCATCTTTAATGTGTGTGTGTGTGTGTGTGTGTGTGTGTGTGTGGACAGGTTGCATGCTATAAGATAATACTGGTATGTAATCTTAATGTCACTCAATTTCCATTTGAGTTCTGCAGAATCTTCCGCATTTCTGTGAAAATAGCTGTTTTGACAGTGGAACAGATCTGTTACTCACTCTATGGATTAGTAATATCTGTCACAGATGCAAGCATTTTCCTGTTAATGGGGGCATCTCCAATATTGCCCAAGCACATTCTTAGACACACCCTCATAGTTATGCCCTGACCTTTGCCTATGGCATCCTGCCAGTCATGATCTTGCATCAAGATTGCTTTTCTACTTGTCAGTATAGCTGGGTTTGTAGTATGCACGGGCATGAGCTATCTCTCCTTCTAATTAGAGGTCGAGCCTGTGAGTCTGTGTCTTTATTAAGCTAGCTGCCTCTTCTTCCTGTTATCACACAAACCTGTGTAATCTTCAGCCAGAGGAGCTGTCAAGCCTTAGACTCTATTTGGCACACTGAGGCATGAAATGATATTATGTATTAAAGTGGTATGGTATGGAAGTAAAGCAGTGATGCATAAATGCTCTTAAATGCATTTAGGACCTATTCCTCATAGCTCAATAAAGGCAGTCTGGCATCCATGACCTGATCTCTGTACATGTGTTGACACTTCCTAGACTCGAAGCTTTTTCTGTTATGCAGTTAGTTACTTAAAGGAATTCTCCAGTGTTTTTGAACTTTTTCTCTACCCATCACATCTGGAGCTCTTAAGCGATTACCAGAGTCAAAAACTTTAACACCTTTTACTTTACAAAGAATGGAAAAGCCATTATCTCAAAGCTCCTTTATAACGGTAGCCTAAAGGCAGTTGGTGAAAATGTTTAAAATGCATGATCAAATGATGTAAATAAAGCTCTTTGAACGGACTGGTTATTACAGGAAGATCTACTAAAGCTGTTTGTTCTTTTTTTTTGTTTGTTTGTTTTTTTAAAATTTACTATGTATTTATTATTTACTGTATATTGTAGGAAGTTTGTTTGGTATGATGTACATGCCAATCTAACAATAAGCAGATTTTTAAAAAATGTGTTGAATAATAACACAGAAGATTTTGACACTTCCAGTTTTCCTGCATGGGAAAGTCTACAGGATAGAAGACGTTGCTCTATAAGATGACAATGTGTTTTTATCTTATTAACATCAAGGGAAATAATGAAATAGTGCCACTAGCAATTACATGAACTAACTTGTCTCACAGACATCCCACAACACATAGCTATAAATGTAAGTATAAACAGTTACACAGGGGAGAAAGAGAATGTAATTGTCTGAAAATAGCTGGGGTATAAGTGAAATAAAACACTAGTGCTGTTATTGGTTTAGTAACAGTATCTCTGCTTTCCATCAGGCCACATCACACCATGCTGTTATTGATGATTTTTTTTCCTTTAACACCCTGTTTTCTTCCTTACTTAAGGTCTATTTGCAAATTCCTTTGACAGAGGAAGTCATGTGTTGTACAAAACGTCTGTTTCGAGTAAACATGTTTTTCATTATCTTCATAGTACAGTGAACACAACAATTGTCCATAGTAATTACCCATAAATTACATATGTGGTACAGATAGGGTTGGAGAAGTGAAGTATTTCATTACTGGTTGTGTTTTTTTTAATGAGTTTGCTGTTCTCTCTTGAAATGGTAGTGCTGCCTAGTGTTAAGGTTCCACAGTGAACAGGGCAGGATTCATTGTCGTAAATACTTGAATTCTGTTCAAAAAGGACTGCAGTTGAGTTGTTTGCAGCTGCTGGTTGGCTACCCACGCATGCACACACACACACACACACACACACACACACACACACACACACACATTCACATTCACTCCCCCCTCAGTCCTCTGAGGTGCAAAGCTGCCAGGGGTCATCCCGCCCTAATCCTCCCTAATGCAGAGCGCCCATTGCTGCCTTTACAAATATTGACCCAGGCAGCACAGGTCCTTACAGTGGGATCTAATGGCTTATCTAGCAGCCCCCTAAACGCACCCTGAGAAAGCTGATCCACTGCCAGTGCTTCTGGCAAACATTTACATGTTACACCTATACACTATACACCCACATGCCAAAGACACACAGTCTGAAACTCATGCATGTTCCTCAAGAGTTGGCCAAGTACTTATGCCACATAAAATGCATTTAATAATGAGTGTAGGCAGAAGCAGTACCAGTAAGTGCATTTGTCCTCGAGGGCTTTGGGGTAGTGTACAGATGGAGCAATTACTGGGTGGAGACCACTCAATCACTCAGTCTGTTATATCCCTCTCGCCCCACAGAGCTAGCTCTCCAACATGACCAGCAACGAGAGTTGGGGAGAAGCATTAACAGCTTATAATGCTCTTTGAGTCATTTCCTTTCTCATATTGTAGCAGTGTTGTATAATTTTAGAATCTTGTTTGATGATTAACTATGTTCGGTCATGCTTTAATGGCAAAGTCTGATCTTAGGTGTGTACCTGACTAACTTCAGTGGCAGGTTGAACTTTAATTTTAATACTGGATAACAGAAAAGGAAGAGGGAGCGCTGTAGTCGCCTTCAGCTCTTTTACAGTCCACCCAGACTGTGGTGCTTGGGGTCCATTTAAAAATTCCCAGGTGATCTGGCTCTCGTCAGCCCCTTGGCAACTGCTTAACGACTCTTTTGTTTGGGCCATTTTGGGTCAAACAAAGCTGGACTTCCCCATTCCCCTGGTCCCATTAAAGAGACTTGTGCACTGCTTAACCATAGTTTAAGCCGAGCACCCCAATGCTACATGTTCTATGAAGGAGCGCCTATTTTCATATTCTCTTGCTCTTGCTTGCTCTTTATACATTGTTCCCCTTTTATCAGGAAAAAATTGCATTATAGTGATACAACTTAAGCTTCTAGTTTAATGACCTTAGCAACCAAGGATTCCTCACCAGGTTGGCCAGCACACTCTAGAAGTAACACAGAGGGGAGCGTGTCTTTTCTAATCACCCATGAACATGTTATAACCCCGTCCCCCTCTCATCGGCTCTTCATAGAGCACACAAAGAAAATGGAGCAAATTCAGATGTGGAGGTGAAAAAATATCTCCTTTAGCTACAGCCACTCCAGAAACTGGTGCAAAAAGCAGCTTGTTGATGATCCATGTGTGTTTCTGCTCTAGGTGAAACGTCTGACACTGCTCTGAATAAGCTCAAGTGTCCCCACTGTAACTACATAGCTAAGCACCGACGAACACTAAAGCGGCATCTGATCATCCACTCTGGTGTGCGCTCCTTCAGCTGCGACATCTGTGGCAAGCTCTTCACCCGCCGAGAGCACGTCAAGAGACATTCCCTGGTGAGACCAATACTCATTTTCACTTATGCTACGTGTCTGTATGATATTCTTCCTTCCCTGATCCACCCTTATGCTCATATCCTCCTCCACCAGTGTGATCTTCTGCTCTTCAAACTCCTTTATTGACTCCTCATTCATTTGTAACTTTGAGTTCACAAGTAAATGAATACGCAGCATGTCACTTTAAAACTAGTATGTACAAAGAATGAGGAATCAAGCTTGGTCACATTCAGAGATTTCTTCATAAGCATGTAGCTGTTTATTTTAAATAATAAAATGCTATAAGACTAGTTTCATCAATAAACTGATTTCACTACTGATGAAAGAGAAAAACAGAGATCATTTAGAGTAAAATACATTGTCAAACAAATTTCCGAAATGCTAAGTTGTGACTTAACATAGTCGCCAATATTTATCTATTTTTAGATTTCCTCACTGACATCACTGATCCTGTGGCCATGGATATCTTCGCAGCACATACTGATTTTCTCATACTTTAGTGTGTCAGTCGCATTTGGTATTGTTTGTTTCAGTATTGTTTCGAGCTTGCACTGCACTCACATTCTGTCCCTGTGTTATCTGGCTTTTGCCACACATTTCGGGGTGCTTTCTATTGAGGTGGTTGAACTGGTTTGTCATGTTTCCTTGCCTTTGCATGTTTTGCAAACAGCTGCTGTTTGTGCCATGTCCATTGTGTAAAACCCAAAACAGTTCTGTATTAACTGATGAGAAGCACCAGCTCCTTCCTCTGTGTTGCCAAACAAAATGAGGAGGGAACATGCATTAAAGAACTGCCTATTATCGCTTATTATTGGTTTGTTTGTGTTTGTAAGGGAGAGCTAGCGATTAGATTCAATATGAAACTAAAAAATGTCAATTAAAAAGCAAGTAGAATTACCTTTAAAGATAAATTCATCTTGGGTGAGAATTTTACACTCTTTATCACATTGCCAGTAATGTGAAATGGCTTCAGAAACGCACATAAGACGGATTAAACTGCTCATTGTGTTTGAAAATATGCTTTGATTCGGTTATTGTATAATGCAAACAAACCTTCAATGAAAAACAGAAGAAAATGTCAAATTAAATAATCCTAACATCGCAGTTTTTGACAAAAAGTAGACAGAGTGGCAACAGGAAGTAGTCAGTCAAATTCATGCATGGTTTATTTCTGGTGATGGTGGCAGCATCTATCGGCACTTAAAATCCCTTTTATTGAAGCTGTAAGAGAGAGATAGTTGGTGACATTCATCAAACTAAAAACACACACCGATTACGCACCCGAAAACCCCCCCAAAAAAAACAGCTCACCCCAATCACCCTGCCCCCTCTTCACACATACACCCCCCCCAAAAAAAACCAAGGTGTTAAATAACACGTGTCTGTAAATATGCCCCCAGATATATACACACACACCCTAGCTTCCACCCCAACACCAGTATACTTAAAATGTAAGTGTATATATCAGGAATATGTTCCACAGATATACAAAAGACACCAACACAACCCAAGTTGCTGTAATTTCCAGCCAACGTGTATCGTGAACATGTTCTATAAATGCTGACACTTTCAGAAGTTTGACATTCTTGAAGTCAGACGAGAGAAGGCAAGGGGATCGAGTAA
Organism: Hemibagrus guttatus; assembly: GCA_033459395.1. Taxonomy (NCBI): domain Eukaryota; kingdom Metazoa; phylum Chordata; class Actinopteri; order Siluriformes; family Bagridae; genus Hemibagrus; species Hemibagrus guttatus. Next base: position 8,397,789 of record JAUCMX010000024.1, read on the forward strand.
GTTAACCAGACTGTCATTTAACATAAGACTTTGATTAAGATCGTGAAACAAATCGTGAGGAGATAATAGTCTGTTTTTGGGTGGTTTCAAATTTTATTTATTTATTTTTAATAGCTTCTGGACCTGCAGTGTTATTCAGACACTTCTGTGCCATGTATATCGCTGATTATTCTTAAATTTTGTATTCACTGTAACACATATATTCAAGGATTCGAGGGTCCTTTACCAAGCTGGAACACATTCATTACCTGAACAGTTTTCAACTGTATTATCTAAATGTCTGAGGTTTTCCAATAAACTAGCCATTAGTCAGGAGAATTCTCTCAACACGCCGATGCATTCCCTCTTCTTGAAAGTTCTGCTCTTGTTCTATGGTGTTGCATCTAAAAGAGTACCGAAATCACTGAAAATGTGAGAGAGCAAAATATAAATGCATATGGTAAATGAAGGATTTTACAGTATGAAATAATCCTACTTTTATGTTGTGACTTGCATTTCAGGACACCCATCAGAAATAATCACAAGATAATCAGTAAAACAAATAAATTATTCTCTTAGTAATATACACGTTACCTTTTAGCTGACAACACTGTTCTAAGAGACAAATTGAAATTGCTTAGTAGGCTTGAGTTTGTATGTTTTCCTAGACACTAGAATCAGTTGAGCCCAGTTTGCGTTTCTGTATCTGGAGACATATTCCCAGACACTTATGTTCCAGAATACAACTCATTAACTTCATATTAAAATAATATCTGATATATTAACTATAGGGGGCACGGTGGCTTAGTGGTTAGCACGTTTGCCTCACACCTCCAGGGTTGGGGGTTTGATTCCCGCCTCCCCCATGTGTGTGTGGAGTTTGCATGTTCTCCCCGTGCCTCGGGGGTTTCCTCCGGGTACTCCGTTTTCCTCCCCCAGTCCAAAGACATGCATTGTAGGTTGATTGGCATCTCTAAATTGTCCGTAGTGTGTGATTGTGTGAGTGAATGAGAGTGTGTGTGTGTGTGCCCTGCGATGGGTTGGCACTCCGTCCAGGGTGTATCCTGCCTTGATGCCCAATGACGCCTGAGATAGGCACAGGCTCCCCGTGACCCGAGTGTAGATCGGATAAGCGGTAGACAATGAATGAATGAATATTAACTATAACTATAGCTGTAATAATCTGTTATTTTTTATTAAACATTTGATAAACATTTGATTAATAATGACTTTTCACCTACACCTGTGAAAACATATTTGATGAATGCCACCAACCATATCTCTCTGCTGTAACGGGTGTGTGTGTGTCCTCTCACAGGTGCACAAGAAAGATAAGAAGTACAAGTGCATGGTGTGTAAGAAGATCTTCATGCTGGCGGCGAGCGTGGGGATCCGTCATGGCTCTCGCCGCTACGGTGTGTGTGTGGACTGTGCTGACTCGCACCAGGCCACACAAGAAGGGCTGGAGGCCATGCAGGAGCTGGAGTTCAGCCGCGATGAAGACTTCGAGGAGAATGCAGAGGGAGAGGAGGACATGGGGGAGGAGGCAGACGCCGAGGAGCCCAACGACAACGACCAATCTAACTACGAGGGTGACGCAGGTGCCACCCCCGAGGAGGACTAATGTCAATGTAACTTAAAAAAAAAAAAAAAGCTGGGAAACAATCAACAACTCCAAAGTGCTATCAAACCTCATGGTTGCACAGTAGTGTGTATGTCTAAAAGAAGCGTTTGGTAGATAGGGACTTGAAGATGTAAAGATTATGTGTGTGACAGAGTCTAGGCCTGCTGCCTGTTAGAGAAAGAGATACAATGATATATGAAAATCAGGTTTTTCAGTGATGTATTTTTTTTTTTCTTCTTTACTAGGGTCTGATGGTGTACAGTGTTTTAAGTTACGATAGGCCAATCATCCTAAAGATATTATTTAATTTATGAAGAAAGTTAATATGGTCTTATTAAAATGCTATAACTTGTTTTTGTTTTTTTCCATGTCTGATGAGAGAGGTTCCGTTTTAGGCTGCGCTTCCTGCAAGTCTTTTCCGCGACTTATGACTGTCCCAACTTTAAGGACAGCATTGGAGATGTTGCCTACAGGAAGATTTTATTTCCTTTCAAATTATGTAGATATGTTTAGTTATCATAAAAGGTCTACGAGCTATATTTCCTTTCCTTTTTTTCCTGCACAAATCTTGGAACCAAAAAAATCTGTTTTGTGACTCTAATAGACCACAGCCATATTTATGATTAAGTTATATTGGGGCTGTGCCATTGTGCCAAGCAGAACGCACACCGAGATTTGGCAGGAGGCGAACTACTGAAAATGCTGAGAGTAAACATAAAGCAGAGAAAAAAGTTTAAAAAAAAAAGTATAATGGGAATATATTATTGCTAGCTTTATATGAATCACAGCATCACCATAACACTTTATAGAGCATTTTGACATTCACTTAAAGCTTGAATTTTGCCAAATGACGGAAACGTTTGGTGCTGTAATGCTTGTTTTTGAAATACTGGACCTAAAAGCTGTATATGATATTAATAATCGTAAAGCCTACTCAACTCAGATATTTTAATCAGCTCTGTATGTAACACTGTTGTGCTAAAGAGCCGATCAGGTATGCTTTGCCATTTTTTTTTTTTTGTTTGTTTGTTTTTTTATTTAATGCACATGCACACACATACATACCATTTTTTAAATTTTATTAAATTTTATTTTTTAATCTAATCTACCGGCAGTACATTAACAATGACCCAAAGTTTTGGACCTTCCTGATTCGGTGTGATGAGGTACTGAGCATACTGATAATCACTTGAATGATGTGTGTGTGTGTGTGTGGGTGTGGAAATGTGTGTGCGCAAGGTAATTGTGAAGAATGCTGATTGGTTGGGATGTATGAAGACGTGCAAAAACAACCCATACTATTTACGATAAGTTTATAAGACGTGTTGTATTTGTCTGCCGAGAAAGAAACACTTTGGTCATGCTAATGTAAAGTGGAGCTCTATGGAGAGTCATAGTCATGCACTTACTACTTTACATTCTTTTTTTTTTTGTTTGGTTTTTTTGTTTGGTTTTTTGTTTTGTTTGTTTCTTATTTCCCCAAAGCCGGTCTGGATGGAAATAAAAGAAAACTGTTTTGTCCATGTGCAAATTTTTTTTTTTTTTTGACATTTCATTATTTAATATTATATATATATATTGATTCCAAAATGCAATCAAGACTGTTAATTTCTATTTGTCCTACCAAAATCGTTGTTTAATTAATGTATGAGAAAGCCAGGTAACCTGTTTAGTGTAAACCCTTGCTTGTGTGTATGTAATTGTCAGATTTAAATGTTTTTATTCTTAAAAAAAAAATCATTCACTTTACCCTAGATGCATATATTGTTTCTGGTTTTTATTCCTTTCTATGATGTTTTTCTTTTCTTTTTTTTCTTTTTTTTTCATTTCGGTGTGTTTTTTCTTTCTTTTTTTTTATTCCATCAAGCAGATTTTATAAGAAATATTTTTGGTTTGAAACCTAGGAACAGCAGTTTCTGGTCATATGCAGTGGATATATTGAAGTGCTATAATGATACAAAGTATGTCTATCTTTCCCTTTACTTCAGATGAAACGTGTATTTTGAAAGCTCTATAGAAGATATTCATCCTGTTTGTATTATTTACCTTCAATCACTGTGGGAGGGATATGATAAATATATATAAAATATATATATATATATATAGATGAAGTATATGGAATATCTATATATACACATATATCTAAATAGAAATTTAAGTTGATTTGAATTATTGGAAGTTGGGCTTAGTTTTTGATGTCTTTTTCTCCATTTTTTTTTTTTTTTTTTTTTTTTCCTGTTCATCTGTGTGCTTGTTCACCCACACACACACACACACTGTTGCTTCTTTCACATGATGTCTGTGTTTCTGATTAACTTGAGATGACTTCCTTCTTACGTTTTATGCTATATGTGGGTATAATCAACAAAAAAAGCAGAACACTACAGATGAAGGGTTTTTCCAACTGTATTTTTTTAAAGCCGTTTCAAAGATGTATTTTTCAACGCTCTTACAGTGGATGCAAACCGAGCCTCGGGCTCTCCTCATACACAAAGCAAATCAGGTTACTCTTTTTATGTTTTTTTTTGTTTGTTTTTTTTCCTTCAAGGTTTTAAGATGAATACATTCTCCTTTCTGTTTCAATTGTACTACTGTTCCTCTATAATAAATTTTAAAATAAAACTTTGATATTGCTCCAGTGAGGCTTCCTTGTCAGAAGTGAATGGTTGTTTGTTTTTTCTCTACATAATTTTTGCTAAAATCCCCAAACTTTGTGGGGTGTAATGTAGCCGTAGCTATTTTCAAATTCAAAGTATTCAGGAAAGATCATCTGAAGCGAACATTATCTTAACCTCTCATAGTTAAAATGACCTTTTTTTTTTTTCTTTTTTTTTTTTTAAACACTGAGCCCTTACCCCAGCTCCTCAGATTGCATAGACCAATTTTGCAATTTGTTTCTGACGAACTCAGGATGAGGTCATTTTTACAGTTTTAGCAATATTAGAACACTACAGAAAAAGGGGGTTTTCTAGCTGTAATTGTTAATGTAACTTTTAAAATGGATGCTGTCACAGTACATTCTTCAAATTATAATCAAATGAATATAGCTAACTAACTGAAGTCTTAAAGACATTTAAATAAGTTGGCAATGGTGTAACTATATTTGTACAAGACTGAAAATCCTTTCAACTGTGTCATAGGTTCATGTAGCAAAATGTCTGAATCCTACTGTGTGGTAAAGGTTTTATTGAGCTGGCATCACTGCAGAGGATTGAATCCAGGTGACATCTTCTGCCAATTAAAGTATCCATGCAGCTAAATCAGCAATCAGCAAATGACTTCGCTAATAGGCTGGACTGAATTACTTCAAGTGAAACTAGTTCCCCATGACAACAGTTACTGTGACTTTAACCTTTAATCATGGCTGTTGATTGCAGATGGACTGGCTTGAGTATTTCACAAACTCCTGTCTCCTGAGATTTTCACACAAAACAGTTTCTAGAGTTCACACAGAATGGTGCAACAAACAAAAAACATCCTGTGTGTGTAGGGTTGTGCAGCATGAAACACTTTGTTGACAAGAGAGATCAGAGGAGATTGACCAGACTGACAGGAAGTCCATAATAACTCAAGCGTGTAACTTACAATCATGGTGAGTGGAAAAGCATGAAAACACATGAGGTGGATGGGCTACAACAGCAGAAGACGACATCAGGTTCCACTCCTGTCAGACAAGAACATTAACTAAGGCTCTTGACCCCTATAATTGCATAATTGCATTGTACTGCTGCCACATGATAGGCTGATTAGATAACTGCATGAATGTGTAAGTGAACAGGTGTTCCTAATAATGTGAAATATTGTGAGTTAAGCTCCCTAGACCTCGCTAGTAATTGTTGTTAGTAATTTCTGATCTCCAATTATTCTCACCGCTTTCTTTTCATCTGAGCACCGTATAGCAAAGGTATAATCTGTGGTTTTTCACAAAAAAGGCAGCGCACAAACAACGGATGTTCTTTTCTGAATTTGGAACACACAAGTATGTGGAAATTCAAGTACAAAATAAAGTTCACCGCAAAGCCACCAAATAACTCTCACACACTTAAACATGAGAAAATAAAAAGTCTAGCAAACTTGGGTAATAATTTTTACATCCCACACTAGAACAGATCATTGCGGTTGGCTAGCAGCTTGCTGACTGTTATGTTGAGGGCAAAAGCTTGATCTGATGCATTAACAAGAGGTTTACTCTTATTAAGTCTTATTAAGGCACCTAATTAACTTGATAGAAATTATTCTATTATATTTACTACAAGTGTTTAACATGGTCGATTTCCCTGCAACCAAAACTGGCAGACTGGCAGCATACTGGAGCATAGTTTGCCTGAAGGCATCGGCATAGTTGATTAAAAAAAAAAATCCATTATGTTAACTTAATGTAGAAATGAGCCAGTCATCATACAAACATCTTAAATATGCATGTGCACAATTTAGGATCCTAGTGACTCTAGTCGTAAAGTAAGGAACTACATACAATGCCATAGTTTTCATATTTGACTTTTTTTTTTCTCCAATTTGTTTACCTGCCAGTTGCCACCCACTAGACAGCTCTCCCAATCCTACAACCAGCGAGGGTGAAATCTATTGCGCTTCCTATTGTGAGACATGCGAAGGCAACCTTTTGAACTGTTCCTCATACTGCATTACAACACAACACATCATAGCAGCATAACACACTCGAAAGAAATTGCTATCTGCTTCTCATTAGCATACATGAGTTCCCATGACTGGTGAGTATTGCTGTGCCATCCTTCCCTCCCCGAGAGAACAACCAGTTTTACTCCCTTTGTCTGCTGTCCTTGTATGGCTGTGGCATCATCAGTATTTGAGCAACTGACACCCAGGCTAATTCTTTATAAATAATTACATGTGAAATGATTAGTGTTCTTCAAACTGTAAGATAAAATGGTGTTGAAAAACATCTAACACTGAACTTTCTGGCACTCTGGGAGAAAATGGCAGGGTAATCAAGCATGTTTAGCTAAGGATGATGACTGGCCAATGATTTCAAATCCTAAGAGCCAAAATGTGCTGTGAAATAGAGCCAGCTTTGAAGAGATCATCACTGTGAAAAGAATCAATCCTTACAGGTCTACATCTACAGGCACTAGCAACTTTGTGGTATTTGCAACAAGAAGTGGCTGACCGCTCTGGCATCCCTCTATCATTCCTGAGCTACTTATTGCCAGCCTTATGAGATAACATTTAATTAGGATGTCACCCTGACGCATTGAATTTCCTTACATACAACATGACATTGAAAATGATTTTGCAGCGATTCTGTTTTGAAACGTAATGACAAAAAATGTATTACATCTATGTTGCAATAAAATAATCACCAGTCAATCATATAACACATTGTGAAAGTTACAATATTTTGTTATAAATTAAACATGCACATTGATACAAATTTAACAATAATAAATCAACTGACTGTGTAGTCAAGTCAAAATAGAGAACAAATAAATACCTTACCTGTTTAGCAAGAAAAAATTCAGATTCACACTCCTGAACCATTCCCTGATGAAGTATAATACTGAATTCATTCACACGCTTACACTCTTAGACTCATTTGTTTACTCTCTCTCTGTCTGTCTGTCTGTCTGTCTGTCTCTCTCTCTCTCTCTCTCTCTCTCTCTCTCTCTCTCTCTCTCTCTCTCTCTCTCTCTCTCTCTCTCTCTCTCTCTCTCTCTCTCTCTCTCTCTCTCACATTATTGGCTTTGGCTCCTGTCTGTCGCTATACAATTTGACTTCTCTCAACTTGTTAAGTGATAACATTTGACATAGCTGCCAATTCCCAACCTAACACCCCTGACACAGCACTGCCTCTGAATTATTATTACAGGAAGGTTAGTGGATTTGCATTATCCTGTACACTGTAGCGTTAAACACCACTTTTTAAACACAGTTTTACGAGCCCCTTATAAAACTCTTGATTTAAGGTGTCAGCTATTTTTACAGGTAAATGTTACAAACTGATAGCTATTCTGGATATAAAGTTTTGGGACACCCCTCTAAATCATTGAATTCAGGTTTTATTTTTCAGGGGTTGTGCTTGGCCCCTTGGTTCCAGTGAAAGGAACTCTTAATGCTTCAGCATACCAAGACATTTTGGACAATTTCATGCTCCCAACTTTGTGGGAACATGGATATTTTTGACCATTCCTCTAGAAGTGTGTTTGTGAGGTCAGGCACTGTTATTGGACAAGAAAACCTGCCTTGCAGTCTCTGCTCTAATTCATCCCAAAGGTGTTCTATCAGGTTGAGGTCAGGACTCTGTGCAGGCCAGTCAAGTTCCTCCACACCAAACTCACTCATCCATGTCTTTATGGACCTTGCTTTGTGCCCTGGTGTGCAGTCATGTTAGAACAGGAAGGGGCCATTCCCAAACTGTTCCCACAAAGTTGGGAGTATAATTGTCCAAAATGTCTTGGCATGCTGAAGCATTAAGAGTTCCTTTGGAGTTAAGGGGCCAAGCCTAACCCCTGAAAAACAACACCTGAATTCAGTGAACTGGAGGGGTGTCCCAAAACTTTAGGCAATATAGTGTAAATCTTAGCTGATGGTCTTAACTCTGGGCTCAACCTTCCCTGTGTCCCTGTGGCGTATTTTTTTGACTGTGGCAAAAATACATCAAGTGCTACCATCTAGTGGTGATTTGGAAACTTGCAAAATGTATTGGTTTAAATGTAACGATAAATGGTTTAAAAATATTACATTCATAATAAACACAAAAATGGTCATTGCTGGCAAGCTTCTCTGGTATAAAAGGAACAAATATTCCGTGCTCTGGTATAAGAGGAATAATAATAACTTTGTGTTTGCATCAGGACAACAGGTTTCACATTTACATTTACATTTCTGGCATTTGGCAGACGCTCTTATCCGGAGCGACGTACAAAAGTGCTTTAGTTCTCAGTCAATGAATACATTAACACTGGTTCAATAGGACACAAACTTGGGATACTATTAGCCTAAACACTGAGTTGGATTTTTTTTTAGTACTTCAGGAAGTGGTAAGTCTTCAGTTGCCGTTTGAAGACGGTCAGAGACTCGGCCGTACGGATACCTAGGGAAAGTTCGTTCCACCATCTCGGTGCTAGAACAGAGAAGAGTCTAGATGTATACCTACCCTTTTCCCTGAGAGATGGTGGGACCAGTCGAGCAGTGCTAGTGGATCTGAGTGAGCGAGGTGCAGTGCGAGGAGTGACGAGAGCTTTGATGTAAGATGGCGCTGGTCCATTCTTGGCTTTGTAGGCAAGCATTAGTGTTTTGAATCTGATGCATGCAGCTACCGGAAGCCAGTGGAGGGAACGCAGCAATGGGGTGGTGTGGGAGAACTTAGGCAGGTTAAAACAAGTCGTGCAGCTGCATTTTGGATCATTTGCAGTGGGCGAATTACGTTCAGAGGTAGACCTGCCAGAAGAGAGTTGCAGTAGTCCAATCTCGAAATGACCAGAGACTGGACAAGCACCTGAGTAGCCTGTGTGGAAAGAAATGGCTGAATCCTTCTGATGTTGTACAGAAGAAACTGACATGAGCGTGTCACATTAGTGACATGGGAGGAAAAGGATAGTTGATTGTCCATGGTTACCCCAAGGTTGCGAGCAGTGGCTGAAGGCGATATCATGGAGTTGTTCAGAGATATCGCAAGGTCTTGGGCTGGGGATGGATCACCTGGGATGACCAGCAGCTCAGTTTTGCTTGGATTGAGTTTCAGCTGATGAGCCGTCATCCAAGATGAAATGTCCACCAGACATGCTGAGATCCGGGCAGAAGCCGTGGTATCTGAGGGAGGGAAGGAGAAGATAAGTTGTGTGTCATCGGCATAGCAGTGGTATGAAAATCCATGTGAGGATATAACTTTGCCAAGAGAGTGAGTATAGAGGGAGAAAAGGAGAGGACCAAGTACTGAGCCTTGTGGGACACCAGTAGAGAGTCTGCGTGGAGCAGGTGTCAATCCTTTCCATGTTACCTGATATGAGCGACCATCCAGGTAGGAAGCAAACCATTCCCATGCTATTCCACAAATTCCAAGACTCCTGAGGGTGGACAAGAGAGTCTTGTGGTTTACTGTGTCAAATGCTGCAGATAGGTCGAGGAGGATGAGGACCGAGGACAGTTTGGCTGATCTAGCAGCATGTAGTTTCTCAGTGACTGCCAAAAGGGCAGTCTCTGTGGAATGTGCTGATTTGAAGCCAGACTGGTTGGGGTCATGGAGGTTATTCTGCATGAGATAGTCAGACAGCTGATTACAAACAACACGTTCGAGAATTTTTGAAAGAAATGAGAGAAATGATACCGGTCTGTAGTTGCTGATGTCTGAGGGATCCAGAGCAGGTTTCTTCAGGATGGGGATGACCCTGGCTTTCTTAAAGACAGTTGGAACATGACCAGATGTTAAGGATCCATTGATGACTGTGGTGATGAAGGGTAGGAGGTCAGGTGAGATGGTCTGGAGCATAGCTGAAGGGATTGGATCCAGTGGGCAGGTGGTAGGATTGCAGGACCGAATAATTTGCAAAACCTCTTCTGCTGCTACAGTTGAGAGCTGCGTCAGTGAAGGAGTAGTGGAGTGCTGACTGTGTGATGTAGATGAAGTTGGGGGAGACGTGAAGGTCTGGCAGATCCTCTCAATCTTCTCTGTGTAAAAAGTGGCGAAATCTTCGGTGGTCAGGGAGGATGGAGAAAGTGGAGCCGGAGTGTTGAGTAGTGATGAGGAGATGTTGTGGAGCTTTCGGGGATCTTGTGCAGAAGTTTCAAGATTTTTCTTGTAGAAGGAGGTCTTGGCAGAAGTCATGTCCAAAGAGAATTTGGACAGGAGCGTGCGATAAGAGATGAGGTCTATGTCAAGTTTAGATTTCTTCCACTTCCTCGCTGCTGATCGTAGTTCTCTCCAATTGTTGTGAAGCACGTGTGACAGCCAAGGAGCAGTAGAAGAATTCTTCCTGCATATAGTGGACAAAGGGCAGAGAAGGTCCATGGTTGAGGAAAGAGAGGAGAGCAAAGTGTCAGTAACTGACTCCAGGGGAAGGGAGGAAAAGGAGTCATGGTCAGGAAGAGATGAAAGAGTGCAGGAAGCTAGAGAGGAAGGGGAGATAGAGTGGAGGTTTCGGCAGGTGAGAGAGAGGTGCTGGGAGTTACGTTTAGGCAGGATAGGGAGAGTGATAGTAAAGGATACCAGGTGATGATCAGAGATATGAAGTGGGGTAGCAGTCATGTCTGTAGCTGGGGAAGGATGAGTGAAGACTAGATCCAGGACGTTTCCTTCCTTGTGTGTGGGAGGGCAGCTGTTGAAAGACAAGGAGAATGAATTCAGAAGAGCCAGAAGGCCAGAAGAGTGAAGCTTGTCAGATGGTAGGTTGAAATCGCCAAGAACCATCAGAGGGGTGCTGTCAGAAGACACTGAGGAGTGTGTCCATTTCTTCCAAGAAGTCTCCTAGGGGACCAGGGGGGCGGTAGATGACAATGATGAAGAGGTTGGTTGGAGAGGTAACTGAAACTGCATGGAATTCAAAAGAAGAGATGGTTAGATGAGACAAGGGGAGAGATGAGGAACACCATCTCTGTGACAACAGCAGACCTGTACCACCACCCCTGCCTGATTTTCGTGGTGAGTGAGAGAAAGTATAGGCAGAGGATTGAGCAGCCGGTGTAGTAGTGTTCTGTGGTGATATCCAGGTCTCAGTTAGTGCCAGAAAATCAAAGGAATAGTGGGAGGCTAAAGCTGAGATGAAGTCAGCCTTCCTTACAGCAGATTGGCAGTTCCAGAGCCCACCTACCACCACTATTTGAGACTGAGACAACAGGGGAGGGTAGATGAGGTTGCTGGAAACATGACCTCTGCTTCGTGGATGAGAATGCCTGCGTCTGTAAGAGGTAACAACAGAAATAGGTTTGAGGCACATGTCTGTGGTCTTGTCAGAGTATGAAAAGTAAGATTAAGGATGTAAGAGAACAAGAAAAGATGACAATATACTTACTATTTAAGTAATTAACAGGTATTGACGAGGCAATCTGCAAACGAGAACCTTCAATATAAATTAGTTAGCCCTGTCCACAATTCAAACCTTAAAGGAGACCGAAACTATTCTTGATTAATCACCCGAGACAGCTTAGAAGCAAGGATCAACAAGCTATACAATAACAGTTCAAATAACAACTCTAGAACCAAGTTAAACAAATACTACACAAAAGTCAGAGTCCTACCTTACCAGATGGGAACAGATTCAAATGAAGAGTTATAGCACACGTTTCACCCTTGTGTAAGGTAGGTCTGAAGAACGCATTTTGGCTAGTAGCTAGTTTGGAGGTTTTATTAGTTTGCTTGTCAAATGGCAGTCTTCTGTCATATTAGGCATGTTAGAAAATCTGACCTGAGATGATCCTATACAGTGCACACTGCAATGCTTTCTTTATTGTCTAAAGACATGATATTGGCTCCTCACATTCTCCGGCGAGTCCATCAGTTGTGCGCCATCTAGCGGCAAGAATACTGAAATGCAAGAGGAGGGGAGGAGAACATAGAGAGTGATTGGCAATATTTCTGATTTGAAATAATTTTTGTGTTATTTGTAATATGAGTCGAAAAAGTCACATATATATACATACATACATACATACATACATACATATACCTCTGCTATTCTCTGTAGACTACCAGTGTTGGTTGTTGTGGCTAGGCAAAGTGTCAGTTTGGACAGAGGTAGCCTCTAGTTAGGTGTTAATTTAGGTGGACAAGGGCAACATTCAGCATTTTCAAAGTTTTCTTACTCACGTCCATTACTCTTTATGATAAATAAAGTCTTCTCCGACTACGATACCTAAATCAGGCTATTTTCTGCCAGAAACAATTTGTAAATGTACTCTGAATAGGTATGGTAGCAAATGTGTAAAGCTAAAGTTGAGAATATATGGCATAGGTTATGGTCACTGCTTGACTAAATGATGTCTGTAGCCAATAATGTTTATTTTCTCATTTAGAACCCCACATAACTGTGTTATGTTCATGTTCACATAACTGTGTTTTACATTATACACAATTCAAGGCCTATCACAGGATTATCTCCTCATCATGGCACCTGTTAGTGGGTGGGATATATTAGGCAGCAAGTGAACATTTTGTACTCAAAGTTGATGTGTTAGAAGCAGGAAAAATGGGCAAGTGTAAGGATTTGAGTGAGGTTGACAAGGGCCAAATTGGGATGGCTAGATCACAGGATAAGAGCGTCTCCAAAACTGCAGCTCTTGTGGGGTGTTCCCGGTCTGCAGTGGTCAGTATCTATCAAAAGTGGTCCAAGGAAGGAACAGTGGTGAACTGGAGACAGGGTCATGGGCGGCCAAGACTCATTGATGCACGTGGGGAGTGAAGGCTGGTCCTGTTGCTACTGTTGCTCAAATTGTTGAAGAAGTTAATGCTGGTTCTGATAGAAAGGTGTCAGAATACACAGTTTTTTGCGTACATGGCTGCATAGCCACAGACTAGTCAGGGTGCCCATGCTGACCCTGAGCATCAGAACTCTAAATCTAGCAATGGAAGAAGGTGGCCTGGTCTGATGAATCACATTTACTTTTACATCACATGGCCGGGTGCGTGTGCATAGCTTACCTGGGGAACACATGGCACCAGGATGCACTATGGAAAAAAGACAAGCCGGCGGAGACAGTGTCATGATTTGGGAAATGTTCTGCTGGGAAACCTTGGGTCCTGCAATCCATGTGGATGTTACTTTGACACATGCCCTCTGTCTAAGCATTGTTGTGGACCATGTACAGCCTTTCATGGAAACAGTGATCCCTGATGGCTGTGGCCTCTTTCAGCAAAATAATGTGCCATGCCACAAAGCATATATATATTATATATATATATATATATATATATATATATATATAATATATATATATATAGCAGATATATATATATATATATATATATATATATATATATATATATATATATATATATATAGCAGATAATATATATATAGCAGATATATATATATATATATATATATATCTCTCTTCTTATGCTGACGGTCGCAAAGCGACTATGTCTGTTTCCATATTTCTATGTTACCGCTGTTCTCCATTTACTTCTCTGTTTTGACAGCTTTGCCCAGGATTCCAACTTGATGTTTCTCTGCTTCAGGTTTCTCTTGATGGTATCCTTATATCGCAATCGAGGTCTACCTCTCTTCCTATGGCCAACATGCAGCTGTGAGAATAGGATCTGTTTTGGGAGTCTGTCTTGTGGCATCCTCATAAGGTGTCCAGTCCACCGAAGATTTTTCCTGATCAGAAGATCCTCCATGGATCGCAGTCCTGTTCTGTCCAATATTTCCTTATTGGTCATCTTGTCTATCCATGTTATCTTCAAGATGGATCGAAGATGCCGCATCATGAAGGCATGAAGTTTCTTCACATGGCGTCTGTACACTGTCCAGGATTCAGCTCCATACAAGAGGGTAGATATAACTACTGCTCTGTAGATCTTGCCTTTCACCTTCATGGACACATGGTGGTTGTTCCAGAGTCTCTGGTGCAGCCTGCCAAAGGATGCACTAGCCTTGGCCATTCTTCTCTGTATCTCAGCATCAATTTGTCCGTCTTTTGTAACTGTGCTTCCAAGGTAGGTGAATTCTGGGACTGAGTTAAGAATGTTTCCATCTACCCTAACATCCACCTCCTGGGTTCTTGAAGAGTTTGGTTGGTACAGCACTTCTGTTTTCTTGATATTAATCTTTAGGCCGAACTTCTTTGATGCATCAGAAAAAGCATTTATGATTCAAATATATATATATATATATATATATATATATATATATATATATATATATATATATATATATATATATATATATATATATATATCATGAAATGTGATCTGATCTTCACCAAAGTCAACAAATACAATATTTATAAGCTGATAAAACACAAACAGTCATGATCTTTCATGTCTTTATTGAACACACTAATTAAACATTAAGTGAAACAGTGCTTTAATAACTGGTTGAACTACCTTTGGCAGCAATAACCTCAAGTAAGCGCTTCCTGTAGCTGCGAATTAGACCTGCATAAAGTCCAGGAGTAGTTTTGGACCATTCTTCCTTACAGAACTGCTTTAGCTCACCCATATTCTTAGGATGTCTGGTATGAATGGCTCTCTTGAGGTCATTCCACAGCATCTATATTGGGTTGAGGTCTGGGCTTTGACTGGGCCACTCCAAAAGGTGGATTTTATGTCTCTGAAGCCATTCTGTAGTAGATTTACTTTTGTGTTTAGGGTCATTATCCTGCTCCATCACCCAGCTTCTTCTGAGCTTCAGCTTGTGGACAGCCACAAGAGATTATCCTTTAGGATATCCTGATAAACTTGGGAATTAATTGGGATGGTGTTTTCAGATTGGTACGCTGTTTTCTTTTTATGCCATACATAGCGCTGCATGTTTTTCTCAAACAATTCTATTTTTGTTCCATCTGTCCACAATACATTTTCCCAGGAGTCTTGTGGAGTGTCCAGGTGGTCTTTAAGCGTGCTGCAATGTTTTTTTTGGAGAGCAGTGGCTTCCTTTGTGGTGTCCTTCCATGGATACCATTCCTGTTCAATGTTTTGCGTATGGTTGACTCATGAACGGAGATGTTAGCCAGCTTCAATGAATCCTTTAACCTCAATGAGCATTCTGCCTTGTGCCTTTGGAGTGATCTTGGCTGGGCGTCCACTTCTATGGAGCATAGCCACAGTACCATATCATTTAAATTTATAGATAATTTGTCTAACTGTGGACTGATGAATATGTAAAGTCTTTGAGATTACTCTGTAACCCTTTTTAGTAGCTACATGCATATCAACAACTCTTGATTGTAGGTATTCTGAGATCTCTTTTTTGCGAGGCATGGCTCACATTAGTTTATGCTGCTTGTGAATAGCACACTGACACTGTTTGGGTGTTTATATAAGTAAATTTAGCTCTAAACCACACCTTTATTCTTGTTTCATTGATTGGAAGCCTAGTGTTTCACTTACTTTTTCCACAGTCAATTTGTATGTTTAATTAGTGTGTTCAATAAAGACATGAAAGATCATGACTGTGTTTTATCAGCTTAGAGATATTGTGCTTGTTGATATTTGTTGATTATTTTGACTTTGGTGAAAATCAAATAAAATTTCATGACCAATTTAAGCAGAAAACCAGGAAACTGGAAAACAGGAAAATGGTTCACTTACTTTTTCTTGCAACTGTATATACACAACGCTCAAAAAAATTAAAGGAACACTTTTTAATCAGAGTATAGCATCGAGTCAATTAAACTTACTAGTTTTTCACTAGTTTTGCATTTGACTAGGGTCAGTATCATTGCTGGTAGCATGAAGCGATACCTGGACCCTACAGAGGTTGGACAGGAAGTCCAACTGCTCCAGAATGGCACATCAATACGTGCCATTGCCAGAAGGTTGCTGTGTCTCCCAGCACACTCTTGAGAACATGGAGGAGATTCCAGGAGAGAGGCAGTTACAGCTGGACAGGGCCATAGCAGGTCCTTAACCCATCGGCAGGACCGGTATCTGCTCCTTTGTGCAAGGAGGAACAGGATGAGCACTGCCAAAGCCCTACAAAATGACCTCCAGCAGGCCACTGGTGTGAATGTCTCTGACCAAACAATCAGAAACAGACTTCATGAGGGTGGCCTGAGAGCCCATCGTCGTCTAGTGGGCCCTGTGCTCACTGCCCTGCACCGTGGAATGGGGGAATGATGTGAAAGGGTCTGGAGAAGCCGTGGAGAATGTTGTGCTGCCTGTAACATTGTTCAGCATGACCGGTTTGGTGGTGGGTCAGTGATGGTCTGGGAGGCATATCCATGGAGGGACGCACAGACTTCTACAGGCTAGACAATGGCACCCTGACTGCCATTAGGTATCGGGATGACATCCATGGACCCATTTTCAGACCCTAGGCTGTTGTAGTGGGTCCTGGGTTCCTCCTGGTACACGACAATGCCCGGCCTCATGTGGTGAGAGTATGTGTGTGTGTGTTGTATATATATATATATATATATATATATATATATATATATATATATATATATATATATATATATATATATACCTCCTAATAAAGGCATAAATATATATATATATATATATATGCACACACACACATACTCTCACCACATGAGGCCGGGCATTGTCGGGTATATATATACCCCAAATATTGTAACAAACACTAGCATTTTCCAGAGATTACTGTATCAGTGTTGACTTTCCTCAGCTTGGTATCTGAACAGGGATTTTGATTTTTGTCACGCAACTACAGAGAAGTTACTTTCCACCAAACATGGGCATTTTCTGACCAAGAATGTCACACTGTCGAGCTGTGGGCTTGCGCTAGATACAGCTGGAGTATAGAAATTCTGGACAGTGACTGGTGTAATTATAGAATCAGCCACCAGGTGGCAGCACATCATTTTGTAGCGATATTTAAGTCTGAGAACATCCCTATTCTCACATTCACAGCAAAAAATCTAAAATCAGTCTAAAAAACAGTTTACAATCACTAGTTGTGTTTTTCTATTTTTTCTATTTTGCACTATTGTAATATGTCAGGATTCCTATAAGCACTCTATACCCATGCAATAATTTATTATATTGGAAAATTTGGTTAAATGAACATGTTTTCAGTTGTATAATAGAGAATGCAATCTCTGTATTGTAGAAGTGTATGTGTCTGCCTTGTAGTGATTTGTGTTCATTTGTCTGAGATTCAGAGGCCTCACTGACTGTATGTGTGTATATTTGTTTATATAATATGATCTCTGTGTGAGTGTGTGCATGGGTGCTACTGTGTGTGTGTGGGTGGGTGCGTGCAGTGTGTTTGTTTATATACTGTGCTCTCTATGTGAGAGTGTGCATGAATGCGACTTGTGTGTGTGCGTGTGTGTGTGTGCACCGTGTGTTTGTTTATATACTGTGCTGTCCATGTGAGTGTGCATGGGTTCTACGATGTGTGTGTGTGTGTGTGCGTGTGTGTGCGCGCACCGTGTGTTTGTTTATATACTGTGCTCTCTGTGTGAGAGTGTGCATGAGTGCTACTTTGTGTGTGTGTGTGTGTGTGTGTGTGTGTGTGTGTGTGTTTGTTTATAATCTGTGCTGTCCGTGTGAGAGTATGCATTCTACGATGTGTGTGTGTGTGTGTGTGTGTGTGTGTGTGTGTGTGTGTGTGTGTGTGTGTGTGTGCTGTTCAAACATGCCCCCAGGCACCCACACACTGGCCCATTCTCTCGGCTGTGTGAGAATAGAGGGCTTTGCTTTGTGTGGGTGTCTGTCAGTGCTGTTGTGTGGAGTTGGCCCCATTGTGGCCGACCACTGTTCCTTATTGACACAGGACTCTCTCTGCTCTCTGTTCCCAGGCTCGGAGCCTGCGTCCGGACCTCCAGCACCCTGAAACCGGATCCGGCGAGCACCGTCACCGTTTGTGCTCTCCCTCTCCCTCACTCTCTCTGCACTATTGTGCGTGGCTGTATTTCAATCCAAACTGTGGCTTGGCCCATTAAAGGACAGCAGGTAATGGTGTGCTCACAGCTGCAGCTGCTGATAGGGAATGTGACGGCTGCTCATTCAGAGCCACTCCTGAATGACTGCACTCATTTTCTCTCCTCTTTGTGCCTCCTGTTGCTCTGTGATGGTATGGCATCACCGTAACCTCAGGGTCAGAGAGAGGACGTGCTTCATATTGAGTGTATTATGGAATATTTTTGTGTGTGTGTGTGTGTGTGTGTGTGTGTGTGTGTGTGTGTGTGTTAATTGGGACTCAGAGCTTTCCATTACCTTAGAGGCAGATGGACTGGCAGGTAATGGTGGTTCAGAGATATGTCCCATAAGAGGTTTTGCTCATTTCCTCAGTCAGGAATGTATTTATTATCACAAACAAACAAACTAACTAACTAACTAACTGACTAATAAACAAAACAGCAACAACAACAAAAACAACAATAATAATAATTATTCAGTGTTGGTAGTAATAGTAATAGTAGAAATATACACATCTATGGCAGAAAAGACAAATCCTTTTTTGTGTCTTTTTTGTATCTGAAAGAAATAATGTGCATAAATATCCTTCCATATTTCTTTGCTTAAGTGTTTACAGGACAAACAACATATTAATCATACAACAACAACAACAACAACAATAATAATATTAATAATAATAATTATTATTATTATTATCATCATATAAATTACATGAGTTAGAAATAAAGTTTTTAGTGTAAAAGTATTGCTCTGTCAATGTTACAACTACAACATCAAATGTCAAACAGTAAACATGATAAACATGACTTAATGAATAAAAAAAGGTAAAAAAACAAAACAAAAAACAAAACAAATAAGTCACAATAAAAGTCTAATAATATTTTTGCTGTTTTTTTATTTTTTATTTTTAAACCATTCTAATTGCTAATATATAATAGAACTTTTAATAAAAGTGAAAGCACAAAAAAGTTATAATTATATAAACGAAATTATATAGTAACAATGAAACAAATGAAATAATACATAGGCATAAATTGAATAAAGTAGATTTTTATAGTACAAATCAATTTAAAAAGGGACAAATCAATTTTATCAATTATTGTATAGTTTTTATACAATAATAATACAATACAAAGTTTATATAAAACAGAAACTTTCATGTATGTAGGCAATAATATATTTTCTTCTCACAGTGTTTAGTAGTTTGCCAGATGTGTTATAGCAGAGCTTTTTTAGGAGGACAGGTTGTGTTGCTAAGAGTTTGGACAGGATCTACAGCTTTCTGCGTTCAGCTGTGTGAGATCAGCTGAGTCTCAGAGCTCAGGCTGCCAGGTTCAGTATGTGAAACAAGCGAAGAAAAGAAACAGAATATTGCCTAGACACTTCTGTCCTACACTGGATGGACGAGACAGTGCTCAGTTGGGAATTGCATGCTTGGCCAGCCTCACACACACTGGTCTTGTTCACACAGGTCAGTTTTGAACATTTTGTTCCTCTTGTCCCAGGAGAGACTTTTGACATTTATTTACTTAAATGCTGGTATTTCAATTCAGCTGATTTTTATATTATTTAGCTGTTTAAGGACTAATCCTCAAGTTAGTTATACAATAAACACCTCCAGCTTACAAAACCAATTACTCTTCATACACCAATGGTTTCACACACACACACACACACACACACACACACACACACACACACACGTACACACATGCCTGTAGCTATGTGTGAGGTGTGTGCGTTTGACTGAGTGTCTGCAATCTGTCAGTGCGTGTTTATGTACACAGCACAGCCGTGTGTGTAGCCATGTGTGCACACGTGTGCCTATGTGTGTGTGTGTGCGCCTGACGAGGTGCCGGTTCCCACAGCTCTGATCTAATTCAGCTGTAACCCAATCTTCGTGTGAGTGTCGCTCAGCCAGCGCTCTCCCTCCCACCACCAGCATTCAGTGTGTGGGTGTGTGTTCACGCTTGTGTGTGTGTCAGTACAGCACGTGTGTGTGTGTGTGTGTGTGTGTGTGTGTCTGTCAGCCACTTCCCCCATCAGTCCCACAAGCTCCTAGGCACAGCGGCTCACAGGGATTGGTTTACTGTGTCAACTCCGGCAGGCACACTCATATGGCCTGCCGCATCCTGTGTGCACACCATCGTGACACTCTATACCTGACACTTAGCAACTGCAGTAGCCAGGAGGAGACAAGCTAGAGAGCAATAGAAAAGAGCAGAAGGAGCACAGATATAACACACATCACCGCAGCATATATTACTCCCATTCTTTATCAGTTGCACTGATTCTCTGGTGTATCCCATATACAATACAGCATATACTGTTCCTTTGAAAGTTTGGAAAATCACATGCATGGCATTTCCCACTACTAACTAACAGACTCATTCTTGCTTAATTAATCAGCACACACACATATACAGACTAGCACTGCGTTCACCATGTTTCTGAGAAGTGTCTTCAGTTTTAAGGGTCCAATACAGACATTTTTCTATGCCATGTTCAAAAACGAAAACTGGCTCAAACAGGAACCAACAAAAAATTGAAGTATTGGACCCTTTTCCAGAGACAACTGGAACTGCATCATCTCTCAAAGTGACCACATTATCGTTTTGAAGGACAACAATGCCATTGTGAAGTTCAGCATGGAAGAATTGTTCGTTTGTCTGATGAGTTGTTTGGTAAACAAACTTATTTTCATTTCAGGGAAATAACATCTAATCATGTTTTTTAAATTTTGAGATCTGTATAGACTAAAAATAGAAAAAGGTCCCTCATTGATGGCACATCAGAACCATTTTTGGTTTCCTAAATCAAGAGATCAAAATATACTGTAAAAAGACCAGCAGGAGGAAGGAGATCAGTGGAAGACTGCAGGCTGGAGGCGAGCAAAAGAGGAGAGCTGGAGAGAGGAGATCAGTGGAGGAGTGCACGAAGGAGATCAGTGACATGGAACTTGATCATTGGAAGAGAGTAAGAGGTAGGGGATCAGTGGACGAAAACACAAGGAAGGAGATCAGTGGAAGAGAGCATAAGGAAGCAGATCAGTGGAAAGGAGCAGGAGGAAGGAGATCAGTGGAAGAGGGCAAGAGGAAGGAGATCCATGAAAGAGAGCAAGAGGAAGGAGATCAATAGAAGAGAGCAACTGAAAGGAGATCAGTGAAAGAGAGTAAGAGGAAGGAGATCAGTGAAAGAGAGCAAGAGGAAGGAGATCAATAGAAGAGAGCAACTGAACGGAGATCAGTGAAAGAGAATAAGAGGAAGGAGATCAATAGAAGAGAGCATCTGAACGGAGATCAGTGAAAGAGAATAAGAGGAAGCAAATCAGTGGAGGAGAGCACGAGGAAGCAGATCAGTGGATGAGAGTAGGCGGAAGGAGATCAGTGGAAGAGAGTAAGAGGAAGGAGATCAGTAGAAGAGACCAGGAGGAAGGATATCAGTGGAAGAGAGCATAAGGAAGGAGATCAGTGGAAGAGAGCAGGAGGAAGGAGATCAGTGGAAGAGAGTAGGAGGAAGGAGATCAGTGGAAGAGAGTAAGAGGAAGGAGATCAGTAGAAGAGACCAGGAGGAAGGATATCAGTGGAAGAGAGCAGGAGGAAGGAGATCAGTGGAAGAGAGTAGGAGGAAGGAGATCAGTGGAAAAGAGCAGGTGGAAGCAGATCAGTGGAGGAGAGCATAAGAAATGAGATCAGTGGAGGAGAGTAGGAGGAAGGAGATCAGTGGAAGAGAGCATGAGGAAACAGATCAGTGGAAGAGAGCATGAGGAAACAGATAAGTGGAAGAGAGCATGAGGAAACAGATCAGTGGAAGAGAGTAAGAGGTAGGAGATCAGTGGATGAAAACACAAGGAAGGAGATCAGTGGAAGAGAGCATAAGGAAGGAGATCAGTGGAAGACAGCATGAGGAAGGAGATCAGTGGAGGAGAGCAAGAGGAAGGAAATCAGTGGAAGACAGCATGAGGAAGGAGATCAGTGGAGGAGAGCAAGAGGAAGGAGATCAGTGGAAGAGAGTACGAGGAAGGAGATCAGTGGAGGAGAGCAAGAGGAAGGAGATCAGTGGAGGAGAGCAAGAGGAAGGAGATCAGTGGAAGACAGCATGAGGAAGGAGATCAGTGGAGGAGAGCAAGAGGAAGGAGATCAGTGGAAGAGAGTACGAGGAAGGAGATCAGTGGAGGAGAGCAAGAGGAAGGAGATCAGTGGAGGAGAGCAAGAGGAAGGAGATCAGTGGAGGAGAGCAAGAGGAAGGAGATCAGTGGAAGACAGCATGAGGAAGCAGATCAGTGGAAGAAAGCTGGAAGTGTGTAGATGAGAAGAGAAGGAGAAAGGAGTTCAGTGGCAGAGAGCAGGGGAAAGTAAATCACTGAAAGAGACTGGAGCAGATAGCAAATCAGTATGTTGGATCAAGATAGAGGAATGCAAAGAAGGAGAGAGTCAATAGAAGGAAATAGGACGGAGTTTAGAGAAGGAGAGCAGGAGGAACTGTGCAGAAAATTTTTTAATACATGTTTGCTATCCACTTTCCAGCCCTTTACAATCTATACACAGCACAGAGACCTCTTTTCTTAAACAATTATTACTAGAGAAATGAGTTTGTTGAGTTTTTATTGTTTGATGTGTGTAGCTCTTGTCATTACATATGAACTACATTAGTTGGGCAATGCTTCTGAATCCACAGATCAAGCTGGTTGGAAATTGACCATGCAGACCAGTTCCAGATCAGACACTGGCACCTGATCTCACAAATAAAAGGGTTGACATTTTGCCTGCATGCACTAATAAGGAGTGAGAGTGAGTGTCCTAGTGTGTATCCAAGTAGTTTGCGTGGATTGGTAATAAAAACAGATGTGAAGTGATGTGAGAGAGTGAGCACTCTGTCAGAGAGAGCGCTGGAATATGTGCATGAGTGGAGCAAAGATGTAGTTAGCTGGGCCAAATAATGGGATTCCTGGGAAAAAAAACCCTTGTTAAGTGTTTAGCAAGGGGTTTTGAGGGTGTGTGTTTTTTATACTGCAGTGTGTAGTATAGTTCAGGTAGTTGTGTAGTATTATGTAATTATGTAACAGAAGATAGCTAGTAGTTCTCCAGGAGATATATTATATACTACATGGGAATTATTGCTTAGCTCATAATGAACTACCAAACCATTACTTTATCAACTTTAGTAATTACTGAGTATTTAATTGATAGAAGTGACTTAGGAGTTGATGTAGTATTACTTATTCATTTCTGCTTGACTAGTCCCTGCATGACTTATTGAACAGTATTATAAATTGTACTGTAAATACAATATGACATATAACTGTTAAGTTTAATAATTGCTGTTTAATGTTGTTGAACATTCATGAAACAAGTTAGATCATTCAATTATAATAGGTATAAATCTTCACCAGACTCCAGACATTTTTTCTGTCTTTATTGAAGTTAATAAGACAAACAACAACAACAAAAGTAACTTGTCATGTTATGGAAAGCTTCATTTGCAGCTTTGCCATTGATTGTTACTAAGCGCTGAATCTGGAGACTCCTTCCAGAAATGCCACCATCTCTTTCACTGAAAATCTGTATCCCAACACCATTAAATGAATGTTTTTGTCTAGACAGGCATCATCGCATAGTATTGTGTTCCTGCTCAGTCACAATCTTGACACAGACAGAATAACAGAGATGACAGAGAATCTCTCTCTCTCTCTCTCTCTCTCTCTCTCTCTCTCTCTCTCTCTCTCTCACTCACACACACACACACACACACACACACACACA
>JAUCMX010000024.1:8426678-8464178 GCA_033459395.1 Hemibagrus guttatus
TGTATAAAACCTGATTCTTAGGCATTACACGCTCAATTAGCCTGACCCCAGCCAGCAGATGTGTTGCTGATCAAATCTGAGGTGAAAGAGCCTGTGACCTGTCTGGATGTGTTTTTGACAGACAGGATGATGGCCAGTCTTGTGCATTTGACCCTACACTGACAGCAGTGTAATTGGGGTAATTACAGTCCCTTAAGCCCTGCATGCCCCGTCCTGTGCTGTGGCCCCTCTCTATTAGCGTTCTATGAAATATTAACAGCAGTCAGCTGCACACATAAGAAGATGGAGGGTTGAAGTTCCCCCCTCCTGCCCCGGTCCCCCTTTACCACATGGCTGATTAAAGGTAAGTGCCTGCCCTCGCCAATTAGCGTACAATACCAAATACCCCCTCCTCTTTCACTGTGCTTGTGCATCTGTGAATCTCCTGCAGAGGATCAGAGACAAAGAACGTTGAATGGGATTGAGGGGTCAGATAGAGGTGTTGTGGGGTACACTGAGAAGTACAAAAAGATGTGTTGAAATAAAAAAAAACTTTTTAAATGTTATCACTAAACTGTACATTCAGGACTCATAAATGTTACCTTTTATGTAAATTTTTTTGTGAACTTGCACTTGTTCAGATATGAAATTATTTGCTAATAAATCTAGTTTAACTATGTGAATTTAGAAAGTTTACTTAATATTATTATTATTATTATTATTATTATTATTATTATTATTATTATTATTAATAATCTAGCCATGGGGGTCACAGTCCAGTGACTTCTGTGCCGGTCCCAAGAGGTGGAGGTTTGCGCTGGAGAGAAGAGGAATGAAAGTCAGTCGTAGTAAGACTGAGTACATGTGTGTGAATGAAAGGGAGGGAAGTGGAACAGTAAGGTTACAGGGTGAAGAAGGTACAGGAGTTTATGTACTTTGGGTCAACAGCCCAGAGTAATGGAGAGTATGGGAAAGAGGTAAAGAAGCGAGTGCAGGCAGGTTGGAATGGGTGGAGAAAGGTGTCGGGAGTTCTGTGTGATAGGAAAATATCAGCAAGAATCAAGGGGAAGGTGTACAGGACAGTGGTGAGACCAGCCATGCTGTATGGTTTAGAGACAGTGTCACTGAGGAAGAGACAGGAGTCAGAGCTAGAGGTAGCAGAGCTGAAGATGTTGAGGTTCTCTTTGGGAGTGACAAGATTGGACAGGATTAGGAACGAGTACATCAGAGGGACAGCTCATGTTGGACGCTTGGGGGACAAAGTTAGGGAGGCCAGATTAAGATGGTTTGGACATGTTCAGAGGAAGGAGAGTGAGTATATTGGTAGGAGAATGTTGGACATGGAGCTGCCAGGCAGGAGGCAAAGAGGAAGGCCAAAGAGGAGGTATATGGATGGAATTAATGAGGATATGAAGCTAGTGGGTGCAAGTGTTGAGGATGTAGAAAATAGGGATAGGTGGAGAGAGATGATTCGCTGTGGTGACCCCTGAAGGGAAAAGCCGAAAGAAGAAGAAGAAGAAGAAGAAGATTATTATTATTATATTTTAACTATTTATAGAGCACAGATTGATGTTAACATCTTTATAGAAAAAAATGCATGTCTTAAATATGAATTATTATGAATGAAATTATAAGAAAAGGAACAAACCTTATGTCTCCTTATGTATTTATTATACAAATTTGGTGGTGTGAATTTGCCATTGTGAGATAAAAAAGTAACACACTATGTGCTGTGCTAACATATGCATTTTGATATTTATGTTATTGATTTCTCAGTAGCAGCGCACATGATTTTAAAATCCAATGCTGCTTACAGACTCTTCAAGTTGTCTGTTCAGATCAGACATATAAATGGGACATTTAAGTGGTTTAGTGATTTAGTGGTTAGCATGTTTGCCTCCGATCTGACTGGTTAGGGGTTTGATTCCCAGCTTCTCCCTGTGTTTAGGGGGTTTCCGCCAGATACTCCATTTTCTTATAGTCTGATTGGTATTTCTAAATTGTCTGTAGTGTGTGAATAGGTGTGTGAGTTTCTACAGTTGATTGGCACCATGTCCAAGGAGTCCTCTACCTTCAGCCACGAGTCCCCTGGGATAGACTCCAGGTTCCCTGTGACCCTGTGTAGAATAGGTGGTTCAATCAATGGATGTAAGGATGAATCCTTGTTCCCTTTGCATGCCACAAAATCCTTACAGTCAAAGTTCCTGTCGTTCTGTGAATAGCAGATAGTTGGCCATTTCAACATTGAAAATTGTAGTGTGCATTTACTGCATTTGTAAGATGTCCATTTTCAGAGCTGTATTCACCAGTGCTTCACAAATCTCTATCAGTGAATACATGGTGGGGGGGGTCATAAGTAAGGTCAGACATTTCTCTGTATCCCTGAGCAGCTGAGTCTCAGCCGTTGTCCTGTGTGTCACAGTGTAGCTGATCTAGAGCATGGGGCACACAGGCAGCAGCACACAAACACACACTGCTGTCAGCCCTGTGACATGGGAACCACCAGGCCTGGGCTTGATCATGCTCTCTGAGATCCCAGATACCACACATTCCTCACTCCCGTCCACTGTGAGAACCTCATGGCACTGAGAGAGGGGCAGCGTGATACAGTGTAGCCACTCCTCCAGGAGCAAACAGTGGATCTACACACATGTATGAGCTACAAATGAATTCCAACATGCTCTAACATCCACACACAGCTCTCTGAAGCTCTACTGTATGACTCATGTATGCAATTAATTCTTATGCAGAGAAGGACAGACATTCTGTGGATTATAGTTTGTGTGTGTCGGTGTGTGTGTGTGTGTGTGTGTGTGTTTTGAGTGGGGTGGGGGTCTAATGCTAATTCCGAAGCTGAGCCGTCCTGCAGGGACTTGTGGCTCGGATGAGGGTTGTATGACAGCTGAGTTGAGCACTTTCCCATACTGAAAGGGGTCATGGGTTCAAGCCACAGGTTGAGAAGCAGTTGTTTTGGCCACACAAGGATTGCTAGTGTGCCGCAGTCCAACTGAGAAAGAGAGGAAGAGACCAATTGTACATGCACATCGAACACTGGCTTTTTTTTAATGACACTGACCATTTGCTGAGCACTTGCAAGACTCTGTTTATGTCTATGTGGGTGTGTGCTTTTAAATCATAGATGATTTAGATCACCAGGCTGATAAGTTTTTTTTTCTGCCCAGATGTACACTATTGCATAAGCTGTAAGAGTTTATTACTCATATTTTCAAGATGAGTAATGCCTTAGCGAACATCCTGTCCTGTCATTTTAAAATAAGAAAAAATAAAAAAGACTTTAAGGTTTTAAATTCGCTCAAAAATGGCAAATACATGATTAGTCCACATTTATACCATCTTTATCTCTTTAGACATTTATACCATCTTTATCTCTGTTAATTCTGGACCTCTGGGGACATGTCAAACCAGACTTAACGTGGCATCTTAGATCTGCTGGGTTACCTTATCTTCACTTGTATAAGCGACAACATGACAGGCAACCAATTATTTTCTCTGTGTGTAGCAGGAGCAGCATGAGTAATGTGGAAAAGCGACAAAATCCAAGCAAGTGGCTTGAATGATTCCACGATCACTCCTAGGTATGTATGCTTCAACATTTATTCAGTTCCCCACTCACAACTTCATGCCTGTAATTAATTGACAGTGGTTTCTTTTCTTGTCATTGAAGGCACATAGAAACATGCAGGTGCGTCCCAAATCGTATACTCCTGCACTATTGTACACCATTTTGTAATACAAAAAGAGTGAGTAGTGTGTTCACTCCGACAATTCCAACAAGAAAAAGAAGTGTACTTGAAGTACTGGGATGATTCACTTATTCAACCAAAAAAATGATGTGTGGAAAGTCGGACACTTACACAGAGGAAAAGGGGTGGGGCTACCAGGTGCTGAAAAAACTTTCAAAATGGCCTAGGATAATCTAGTGTATAAGACGTCTTACAAATGTCTTTTAAATTAGCTCAAATTGTGTGGTTTATTAAAAAACATTTTAAGAATTCACTTGAGTTGGCATTATGTGTGTTTGATATCATTTGCCATTGACTTCAAAAAGGATTACACTTCCAGTTATTAACCATATAAACCATTAGTGTTCCATTTGAGAAGATACAACCCTTCTGAAATACATACACTAGACCAGGGTTGTCCAATCTTAGGTCTGGACGTGTTGTGTTCCAAATGACATACTATATATGCTGCACTTAC
This sequence comes from Hemibagrus guttatus, assembly GCA_033459395.1. Classification (NCBI taxonomy): domain Eukaryota; kingdom Metazoa; phylum Chordata; class Actinopteri; order Siluriformes; family Bagridae; genus Hemibagrus; species Hemibagrus guttatus. The sequence goes on from JAUCMX010000024.1 coordinate 8,430,879, forward strand.
ACTATGCACTATGTACTCTACAGTCTAGTGCAGGAGCTAAGTTGTGTCCAATCAGAGTCCAATAAGAGTGTCCAATCTTATCCACAAAGGGCCAGCATGGGTGCAGAATTTCATTCCAACCGAGCAGAAGCCACACCTGAGTCTACTGAAAGCCAAAATCAGTTGATTAAACAGGTGGAATCAGGTGTAGCTCCTGCTAGATTGGAATGAAAACCTGCATGTACACTGATCCTATGTGGATAAGATTGAACATCACTGCACTAGACTGTAGAGTAGTGCATAGTGTAAGTGCAAGCGTATATACACTGGTCAGGCATAACATTATGAGCAGTGACAGGTGAAGTGAATAACACTGATTATCTCCTCCTCATGGCACCTGTTAGTGGGTGGGATATATTAGGCAGCAAGTGAACATTTTGTCTTCAAAGTTGATGTGTTAGAAGCAGGAAAAATGGGCAAGCATAAGGATTTGAGCAAGTTTGACAAGGGACAGGTTGTGATGGCTAGACGACTGGATCAGAGCATCTCCATAACTGCAGCTCTTGTGGGGTGTTCCCGGTCTGCAGTGCTCAGTATCTATCAAAAGTGGTCCAAGGAAGGAACAGCGGTGAACCAGCGATCAGGTCATGGGCGGCCAAGGCTTATTGATGCACGTGGGGAGTGAAGGCTGGCCCGTGTGGTCCGATCCAACAGACGAGCTACTGTTGCTCAAATTGAAGATGAAGAAGTTAATCCTGGTTCTGATAGAAAGGTGTCAGAATACACAGTGCATGATGGGTCAGGGCTGTTTTAGCAGCAAAAGGGGGACCAACACAATATTAGCCAGGTGGTCATAATGTTGTACCTGGTCGGTGTAGTATGTCATTTGGGACACAACACATCCAGACGCATCCTTTGGTTAATGTACTTAGCTAGTACCGTTGCTAATTGGCCAGCAGTGTTAATACAAAGCGTAGCATGTTACATGAAAATCAAATAACCAATGCTATTTGTGTTTAACTAGTTAGCTTTAGAAGTTATGCATATTAGCTAAGCTTATTGGAACTCACTTCAAACTTCCCCTAAAACAGGACTGTCAGTGACACAGCTGCATACAGCCACATGTGCCTGAGCATATAGAGCCAAGAAACGTAAGGGTATTTTGTGATGAAGGCTTGGGGTGGTAGTAGGCAGTGTTTGGGATGTGTTCTCTGCACACCATTTGATTACTGGTAAGCACTTTTCTTATTACTATTCATTACACCAGTGAAGAACATGATAGATACAGACAGGAAATCCAAACATGTCTAAGTAAATTCCCCTTTCCACCATGTTTATATATTTGGAATAATGAAGAAATGCATTAGTAGTGAGTCAGAGGATAAAAACATACTGAAACATGATGTTCCTGAGATGCTGTGAGTCACCCTGGAAATCCTGTAATAGTACCTCACAGTAAGTTCCTAGTGGAAATTTTTGAATACACACACCAGTTTTGATTTTTCCCTTATTATAGCACTTGAAAATAGTATAGCCAAAGAGCTGGCCATGAATATATGGCACGATGTAACAGAGAGTCACAGGCGTCATAAAAGTCTTTTCCCTGCAACTTTTTTTTCATTCAGAAAACTTGATATAATCCCCATAAAAACTCTCTTCACACACACACACACACACACACACACACACACACACACACACACACACACACACACAGTGTATTTGCTTCAGCAATTCCTTTTATTTTTAGCTAGCATGCTAGTATTAGCAGGCTAGCTGGCTACTGTCAGCTTTGAGCTGTAATCTCACAGAACCAGGCACTGGAAGATGGCTTCCTGTTTTGTATGGTTCTTGTTTTTGAATAAGAAGATGTTATAGCCTACCAGACACTGGGTGATTTGGGTTAGCAATTCACAAACAAGTGATTCAGCACTGTGGAATACAATAAAATAACAAAACAGCCAATGTTAGTGAATTAACTAACTAGCACGATAGCTAGACATAAAGCTTTTTGTAGAGAAGATGAAAGAAGGTTAAAAGTTTTTGTTCTCTTACCTGGTTCACAGTAACTATGACAGGCATACTGATGTGTATGACAAAGTATTTTATTTTCTTGGAAAACCTCATAGTATACAGTGAAGATCCTCTAACTGTTGGCCTCTGATTAAATCAATATGTTTTTTATTTTTCATCATTGCAACTACCATATTTGTAGCTGTCATGCATCATCTTCAGCTGGCTTCATATTGGCTTAGCAGCATGTCACATTATGTTTTCTAAGACTGCTGATTTACACCAGACATAAGATTATGACCACCTGCCTAATATTGTGTTGGTCCCCCTTTTGCTGCCAAAACAGCCCTGACCCATCATGCACTGTATTCTGATACCTTTCTATCAGAACCAGCATTAACTTCTTCAGCAATTTGAGCAACAGTAGCTCGTCTGTTGGATCGGATCACACGGGCCAGCTTTCGCTTGCCACGTGCATCAATGAGCCTTGGCCGTCCATGACCCTGTCGCCGGTTCACCATTGTTCCTTCCTTGGACCACTTTTGATAGATACTGACCACTGCAGACCGGGAACACCCCACAAGAGCTGCAGTTTTGGAGATGTTCTGATCCAGTCGTCTAGCCAACACAATTTAGCCCTTGTCAAACTCGCTCAAATCCTTACGCTTGCCCATTTTGCCTGCTTCTAACACATCAACTTTGAGGACAAAATGTTGCCATGATGAGGAGATAAGCAGTGTTATTCACTTCAACTGTCAGCGCTCATAATGTTATGCCTGATTGGTGTAAACTCAGGACCGAGGATTTATTTTATGATGTATAATATTGGTTCAGTGTAAACTTTACTTAATTTAGAGAATTCTTGGAAATGTAGCTATACATAGACACACTTCATTTCTTAATCAGTTCTTCATTTCATTAGTGAAATGATACTTCATTAGAAAACTAAATTCAAGAACAAATGGTTTATTTTTCACTGCACATTTAAACAGGAGCCAACAGAACATAGGGTTTTAATGCAAACATAAAAAACGACTGGATTGGCCATAGTGATGAGAGTAAAAGTGGCTGCATCATCAAAGACATCATCACAGCATGCTTTGTGGTTACACAAGTTTTGGGTCCAGCATGGAAGGATTAACTTGTTTTTCTGTGGGACTGTCTGTTTGGTTAACCAACTTGTATTGGCTGAGAGCCTTCCTATACTCATGTACCATTTGGTTTTGCTGGTGCCAATGTTGAAAAGATCCCAAAAACATACATCTGGAATCTGCTGAATTATGTTGAGAGAATAGTCCCAGGTTTCTGGTGCCAAAGGTTCTGGTAATGTAGTGGAAAACGGCTTATAAACAGTAATGTTGCGTTTCCCGTAAGCCACTGCTCATTAATAGACAAAGTAAATCAAATCCAGCTTTCAGAGGTTAAGCAAAGCAAAGCATCATGTTTTCAGGGAATTGTGATCAATAGCAACATCACGATCCTGTCATGAGAGTGTGTGTCTTTAGGCCGGGGCTCTGTCCCTTTGTTGTGGCACTGCAGAATTTGCGGTAAGGCCATAGAAAAGACCATAGGCAGCAGGGTTCTCAATGCTTGGTACATTTTTTCTTTCTTGATCTTTCTCATTCACATGGATACAATCCTTCTATCACTTTTCCTCTCTCTCATTCTGCTTCTCGCTGTTTCTCCCTCTCTGGTGGTTGGGGTGTGGTCAGGAGGATTCTCTGAGCCCCTCTGTTCTGTCTCCTACACTGAGCCAGAAAGTCTGGACCAGCAAGGAATGAGCCAATTATATTTGGTTTTTGTCTCTTTGTTGTTGGGGCACCATATAAAACCCTGCTTTCTTCCATGTTGTGCTTTTTTTTTCATTCCTATTTTCACTGAGGGCATGTTTCATTATGTGTCCCTGCCACATCAAACACAGTTGACTCTGACTCCCACTTTCTCTGCAGCATACCATTACTTAGCCCGCACGGCAAAACATCCGTGTCCTAAAATAGTCTTTCCTTTTCCCTGACCCTCAGTAGAGAGATGTTACTCCATTTCACACACTGACTGACAGAAACAGAGGGGTATTGAGCGGGACATTCGTTGCCAGGGGGGCAGGCAACTACATGGTAAACACTGGTAGCCATGGCACAAACACTCCTTTCGTGAAGGAGTTATGGACGATGTATTCTTCTCATTCAGGGAGAATCTGCTGTAAACAATGAGCTCAAGGTTTATGTGTTAGGCGCTATTGGCTTTTGTATGGTGTGAATGTGTCTGTTCCCAGCCAGGCAGTCTGTGGCAGTGACAGAGTGTTGGGGCGAAGGCCGAGGCTGAGGCTCAGGCAGGTAGCGTTGGGGCAGGTCTGGACCTCACGGCGCCTCAGCTGTCATATCGGCCTGAGGCAGGAGGTGGGGTTTGGCTCAGAACATCACAATGAACTCAGGGGGAAGAGCCAGCACAACACGAGCACTCCTAACTGACAAACTTCCTTTTCTTTTCCATATCCACATTCCTCCCTCTTTACTTTATTAAGCACTTACAGCTAATCATATTTTGGCCGCTTTTTCCCCTGTATTGGAGTATTGGAGCCTCTGGCACCAGAAGACCACCTGCTGGTTCATTAGCAATGGTTCCAGTTTCTGTATAGTTTTTGCTACTTGCTTGAGATCACTAATAAAAGGATCTAATGGTACTTAGGGATGGAACTAACAGTACTGTGTAATTGTTTACTATAGATCACACAAAATGCATCATTATACACAAACAAACAAAACATAGAATAGTGTATAATGTATAATGTATAATAATATAATATTATTATATATATATATATATATATATATATATATATATATATATATATATATATATATATATAATATAATAATAGTATAATGTCCTTATAGCCATATGTTTGTTGGGTCATGTTGTCCGTATCAGTGGGATGGGAATAAGCTTAATTTAATTTTAACAAAAATACCTTTGTAAAACATTATTGTATATAATTATGTTACAGTTTTCATAAGATAACCGAACAGCCAATCAGACAATAGAGCAAAAGCACTTAATCCATAGTAAATCTTGGTGTTGTTGCATTGAGCTGTTATCGTCATGGTGACCATTACAGTCAGCTCTAATGCTGGTGAAAAATGTACACATTTTCTGTGCTTTCATTTGGTACAGTTCTTGTATTTGAATGTACAGCATAGAAAAACACCTTTAAAACTGCAGCACTGCTTCCCTTCCACTCTTCTCACTGACTTTCTCTCACTGTCTCCTTCCATCTTACTCTATCACCATCAGCATTTTTCACACACACCCACATGCAGTCAAGCTCAGTTGGGCCCTGAGTACTGAGGTCTGGAGCACATTCTCCTCCACCTCCTCAACTGTTTTTCCCAGCGGTTCTACTCAGGTGCCAAGAAGAACATCTGTACAGCCCTGCTGGCTCTCGTGTCAATCATACAAGGGGAGTTCCCAGAAAAACAGTTCCTGTACTGGCCATGAGGGGAACTCTGAGATGTAGATCAATTAAACAACATGGGGCAGCTACAAAATGAAAAATAAATACAACATTATTGGGCATGCTGTTATAGCAAAATAATCAGTGATGAGGTGGTGTGAAACAGCTCGCCTAGAAACACAGTCACATAGAAACACAAAAGCATGCTCTGCAAAAAATTAGAATTTTCTTATAGCTCAGCATTTTCATAATTTTATTTATAAATGAATGGCATCATACTTGTTTCATCAGTGAAACTTAGTAGTTCCTATAGCTATAAGCTATAGCTATATGAGCTATAAATTGATTCTTTAGTTTGTAAAGTTATTAAGATAAACAATGCAGTTTTCTCAATTTTGGATAATTATAATAACAGCTTTGTTTTTGACCCTTACAAAGAGCTGAAACTGGACACTCATTTACATTTACATTTGCATTTACATTTCTGGCATTTGGCAGACTCTCTTATCCAGAGCGACGTGCTTTTGAAGTCTCTCTCAATGAATACATTAACACTGGTTCAATAGATCACAGACTTAATTTTTTTAATTCATCATACAATATACAACAATTAATAAACAAACAGGGAAAAATACGAGCTAAGTTTAAGTGCTTCAGGAAGAGATAGGTCTTCATCCGGCGTTTGAAGACAGTCAGTGACTCGGCTGTACAGACATCTAGGGGACGTTCATTCCACCAGCTTGGTGCCAGAACAGAGAAGAGTCTTGAGGTATACCTACCTTGTACTCTAAGAGATGGTGGGACCAGTCGAGCAGTGCTAGTAGATCGGAGGGAGCGAGGTGCAGTGCGAGGAGTAATAAAAGCTCCTTAGCTCCCAAGTAATAAGAGACTCCTTCCATAAATGTCAACAATTATATGCCAGTGGATAATAATTATATGATAGTGGATAAAATATAAAGGAACGGCTTTATTTATGGTCATTACAACGAGCTGACATTGAAGACCATAAATGTTATTAGTTGTTATTTGCTCTACTTTATTTAAAAGACAACACTTATAAATGTATTTATTACTGAAGCTGAATATGTGTCCTCCATGCAAGTCTACAGAAAGGATACTATATAAGATTGACAGCATCAATATAAACTTGTGATTTGTTTTATAGTCAACATTACTGTCCCAGCCAAGCTGTTATAGAAAGTACAAAAATAAAGTACAAAATAAAAAAGCAGAATTTGAGAATTTAACAGTGTTGTGGTTTAAAACTAAATATTACACTTTTCCAGACAATTCCAGTGAACTCCAATGATCTCCTCCACACTGAGCAGTAATGAGAATATCAGATGTTCATTATTGCATTAATCACTAATCAAATTCTATCTCTGATTCACATATTTGTATCGTGACAATAAATATGGCAATCTTTTATAAATTATTTCTCCCCTGTTTTCCCTCAATCAGTATAACACATCTCAGTGTTGTGGCAACCTCAGTCTAAGCCAAGAGGCAACACAGCTGAATCCTGCTGCAGCCGTTGCCTGCTGTCCCCCTGGACAGAACAGGAAGCGACAGCAGTCACTAGTAGCATTAATAAAGGAAACAGCACCTTAACAATGTGCACATGGGACATATCAGTTCGGTAGTATTCGGATGTGACTCCAGGGGTGTCCTTTAGTCATAACGTCACAGGATATACTTATTCTAGAGCTTGCATGTGTGATGATGGGACAGATTTCACGTGCATGAAAAAGGATTTTATTTTTATTTATATGCCTCTATGTTTTTTTGATCATCTTGCTAATTGTGATTAAAATAAATACGTTTAAAAAAGACAGATGTCAATGGGTTGAAACTAATAATGGAGCTTTTGTGCATACTGTATCTTGTGCATGCTGCATCTCATTCACCAAAGGTGCCACAGTCCTATGTTTAATAAGTTTAAAGTTATTAATAATAATGATGTAGTTGAGTGTATAAAGTGCTGATAAAATTGAGGTCATGTTGGAGTGGTAGAACCTGGATAGCCGTTAAAGGATAGTGCCTCCTTTATGGGGCAGTCCCCGATTGTCCTCAGTTCCTGTTGTTCTATTTGTGGCTCCGTGGTCGTCTCAAAGGTTTCCCACCGGATCAGATTGCACACAACCTAGACAAAACTCCTTTCAGGGCCTGAGCAGGCCAACTTCTCGCTCTCTCACCACCCTCTTTCCTGTAACCCTTCCCCAGTGGAGCCTGCTGGAAAACAATGCGTCGTTACCTACAGTGCAACATGACTGGGTGAGACAGAAACCAACCCGCCCCAAAACTGCCTGGGAATGGTCTCCGTTGGTGACAAAGGAAGTGTGTGTGTGAGTGTGAGTGTGTGTGTAGTAAACACCCAAATATACTACAACAGTATTGTTTATTGAAGGTAGAGTGACAATGTGGTTAGCTGATGTTCCCCAGGCCTGGTCATAGTTCATTGTGGTTTCAAAACTCAAGGTTCACAAGTTTAACACTAACAACCACATTAGATGGATAGTGGGATGTGCTGCCTCCGAATCACAGAAAAAAAAACATAGCAAACACAGGTTAAACAAATCCAAGGAATGTGTAGAAGCCGTTGTCTCAGCCATTTTCACACGACATTAAAAGTGCTCAGCTTCATAAGAGCAAAGAATCAAAACAAAATCTCTCCTGAAGACAAACATGATTTTTTTTAAGCTCAGCTTGCAGAGAAAAGTTCCCATTCTATTCCTGTTTCTCAGTGAGAGACAGACAGCCAGACCAGCAGCTGCTGCTTCCCATACAAGCTGTGAAGTGTTATTGCTCAGTCCTGCACCGGAGAATCGCTCGCCATAGGGAAAAAAGCTAAAAAGAGATCTCCTCCTCATAAAGATCAGTGCACACACTGTTCTCAGTGTATTTGGAAAGATACAGTTGACTGTTTAGACACTATCATATCTATGTAGACTCAAACAAGCATTTTATTAGGAAGACCTACACATTTAAATAAACAGCCAATCATGTGGAAGCATTGCAATGCATAAAATGATGCAGATACGGGAAAGCAACTTCAGGTTGTATTCATATCAACCACCTGAATAAGGAAATATGTGATTTCAGTGAGTTTACAGTGGCGTGATTGTTGGCACTAAATGGGTTGGTCTGAGTATTTCAACTCAACTGGCAAATCTCTTGGGATTTTCATGCACAACAGTCTTTAGAGTTAAAAATCCAGTAAGCAGCAGTTCTGCAGATGGATATGCCTTGTTGTTGAGAGAGGTCAGTGGTGAATGTCCACACAGGGTTGAGCTGATAGAAAGGCTACAGTAACTCAGATAACCACTCCGTACAATTGGGTTGAGCAGAAAAGCATCTCAGAATGCACGACACATCGAATTTTGAGGTGGATCAACCAAGAACAGAGTGCTGAGCTGCACTGGTCACAGATTCATTAATACTGGACAGTTAAACTTGTGTCAACTGGTGGAAGTGGTGTAATGGTGTGAGGAATGTTTTCTTGGCATACTTGGGTCTGTTAATAAGCAATTAATGATCTCTTGAATGCCACATCCTATATGAGTATTGTTGCTGATCATGCGTATCCCTTCATGACCGCTTCTAATGGCTGCTTTCAGCATGATAATGCACCATGTCACAAAGCAGAAGTCGTCTCAAACTGATTTCATGAACATGAACGAGTGTTGAATCTGAATCCAGTAGAACACCCTTGGGATGTGGTAGAACTGGAGATTCCTAGCATAATTGTGCACCTGAATAATCTGCAAAAAATGAATGATAGCATCAGGTGAACATGGACAAGAATGTTTCCAAAATGCTGTGGAATCCATCCCATGAAGAATTGAGGCTGTTTCAAGCCTCACAAAGTGAGACCCAGTTCAGCATATAAAGAAAAATTGAAAAGTACACTAATGTGCTTCAGTAACTATAAACTACGCAGCGAACAACAGACATAAATTGTTACACATCTATTATATATCCAGGTGGCACATTAGGTTATATAATGAAATTCTGATGATGTAAAATGTATAAAGTCTGTAAAAATGTTTACATCCTGCTGTAAAAATCCTGCTGTTTACATCCTCATGTAAAATCTCCTATTATTTTTTTAATCTCAGTAAAATGTAAAGTTTCTTTTGTCTGATTCTATTTCGATAAGAGAAACATCACACAGCTGATGTGTAAATGAATTAAATCAATCAAATCAATCAAATTTATTACTTAGTGTCTTTGCTTACAAAAAACCACGTCCCTGATATTAATGCGGCTGGAGTAACATTTGGCTATGCGTCATACACATAGCTCAAACACACACATCTTTTCACAATCTACACACATACAAAGTTTCACACACCTACACACACATACCCATCGATGACATACAGACTAATCATGATGTGCTCAACCCCAGGGCATGTGGCGGGGGTGGTGTGTGTGTGTGTGTGTGTGTGTGTGTGTGTGTGTGTGTGTGTGTGTGTGTGTGTGTTGTGAATACAGGCTGGGAGAGTGGTGGCTACATGTCCTCGGTCGTAATCCGTGACCCCCGCTCACTCACTGCTCCTCCCTAAGCCTGGGAAGCAGCAGAAGGGGGGTCTCACACACACAGGATCGACGTGGACAGACAGCTGTGTGGACGGCAATGAGCAGCCGTTACAGCAGCCCTGCTCACCACCACCCACTGTATGAGTCGCACAAGCTGTTTGACACACGCACACGCACATGCACATGCACACACACACACACACACACACACACACACAGGATAGGAGGGCTGACAGCACTGCAGTCCCTCTAATAATGTAGCACTTATGTACGTATGTGTGTGAAAAACAGAAAAAGACACTCACAGCCACTGGTTCTACAACTTGCTTTATGACTTCATAAGTATTTCAACCACACACACACACACACACACACACACATGCACGAATGTTTAATTATCTAGTTTTACTCACCCTCTGCCCACTCTAGCCTCAGATTCCTGTTCTCGGCTGTTAGGAGTGGCCCCCGATGTTGTCTTCTGCTGTAGACTCTTCACGGTTCAGTGTGTTGTGTGTTCTGAGATGTGTTTCTGCACACCACATTTGTAACATCTTGTAAGAACAAGGTGCTTTCGCCCACAAAACTGCTGCTCACTGTTTTCTAATATGTGCAAAAATCCCAAGAGATCAACAGTTTCTGAAATATTCAAAGCAGTCCATCTGGCAATAACAACCAAGAACAGGAATCTGAGGCTATCATGGGCACCAACTCCCCAAACTGGACGGAGATTTTCTTTTTCAAACTTTAACTGTGCCCATTATAGTCTGAGTACAGAGACTACAGAATTTATCCATTTTTCATTTAAGAATGTCTTTACTCTTTTATTTCTTCTACAGAAATATGAAACAGTTTTATTTCACTAAAAACCTGTCAAACATTATGAGTGTCTATTACAGTGATTTTTCATTTAAGACACAAATTCTGTTACCTTAAACTCTGGTCAACAAACATTTTCTTGAGTTACCAAAAGAAAAACTGTTTTGGCAAGATTGATGCACAAAAATTTCAGGTTATGCAAAAAAAACAACACAGCAATGATTGAATCTATAATCACAAAGCACAATTAAGTTCTGAAAACTCAATTCGCCATTCAGTACATAACAATGCAGTCATCACAGTGAAATAACACACAGTTTCCTTTGTTACATTTTTCACAATGGGAACTGAGAGAAACCAGTCTTGCCCACATCTTCAGTGAGCTCTTATGATGGTGAAATGGAAATCAATGCAGTGATGGCCACAAGCAGAGGGAGAGGAAGAGGAAGAGATGTGGCATACTTTGTTGTTCATTTAGGTAAAAATAACTTATTTAAATTTCTACCTGGATTTCACTTACATATAAGGTAAATAAAGTTCTTTTTGCTGTCATCCCACTATACACACCGATCAGGCATAACATTATGAGCACTGACAGATGAAGTGTATAACATTGATTATCTCCTCATCATGGCACCTGTTAGTGGGTGGGATATATTAGGCAGCAAGTGAACATTTTGTCCTCAAAGTTGATGTGTTAAAAGCAGGAAAAATGGGCAAGAGTAAGGATTTGAGAGAGTTTGATAAGGGACAAATTGTGATGGCTAGATGACTGGATCAGAGCATCTCCAAAACTGCAGCTCTTGTGGGGTGTTCCCGGTCTGCAGTGGTCAGTATCCTTCAAAAGTGGTCCAAGGAAGGAACAGTGGTGAACCGGCGACAGGGTCATGGACGGCCAAGGCTCATTGATGCACGTGGGGAGTGAAGGCTGGCCCGTGTGGTCCGATCCAACAGACGAGCTACTGTTGCTCAAATTGCTGAAGAAGTTAATGCTGGTTCTGATAGAAAGGTGTCAGAATACACAGTGCATGACGGGTCAGGGCTGTTTTAGCAGAAAAAGGGGTACCAACACAATGTTAGGCAGGTGGTCATAATGTCATGCCTGGTCGGTGTATCTTGTGTACATTGGAATAAAATGTCATTTCCCTAGGACCATACACTAGCAATAAATAAAAGAGGTTAACATCCTCCATCAGTAAAAACTTTAACCTGGTCAAGGTCACAGGTATTGACCCTGAATGGGACAAAAACCCATCACAGTGCATGATGTATACATACATTCACATCTAAGGCTGAATTAACACACCAGATCCACCTACTACTACATTTTTCTGAAGACGGAGGAAACTGGGAAACCCAAAGGAAACCCAAATGGACACATGAATGGACAAATGGACACATAAGAGTGTACAAAAGCAAAGAAAAAAAATTAATTATATAAGAGAAAGGTGATCCAGAGGGAGAAATCTAATGAGCTAGTTAATTATCTAGCTGCCTACTAGTTAATACACAATTAGTCTGGGCCAATTTCCATCCAGCAGTCAGGTCTCCCCTATCATATGACAGCTACCACTCATTGAAGGTGAAGGCTATCATGTGATTCCTCAGAGACATGTGAAGCAAGCAACTATTGTGTGATGTGTAATGGGGATGTGTAACACACTGAGCACTATCCACCCCCTTCTGCATGTATGTTGGTGTGATGACAGGGGAGAAAGAGAATGCCAACCCTCCCACCCAGCAAGCATGGCCAATTTTGCTCTCTTGGACTCTAGGTGATAGAGGTCTGTGGCATCACTGAAGAATTTCAGTATGGATAAAACTTAAATAAAAACCAAATAAGGCACATATTAAATGATGCACAGCATCAATGCAAATGGTATAGAATACAGTGATGGTGGATTTACAAAGGTGATAATTTGTTTATATTTGTGTCCCTCAGATCTGGGTGTGTGTATATTACCATAGTCCTAACACTCCATCCTTGTAAAGAGATGTAGCACCACAGCCCAGAAGAGCTGCAGAGTCAGACTTCACACTTCAGTTCAAATGTTCAAAAACAGCAACAACTACAAATGCAAATTCAGAACAAACATCAAAGCCAGCACAGGCCACAGCACACTGGTCAACAACAACAAATGCACACACACTCAAGCAGGAACTGTTCCAGTTGCACCACAGTCCCGGTTATTAGAGTAAATGTGACTTTATTTACAACTTTTTACTGTGTGATGTGAATTGCTGTTGTTGTTGTTCTTTCGGCTGCTCTCTATTTTGGGTCACAACAGCAGATCATTTGGTCCGCATGTTTCGATTTGGCACAGGTTTTACGCCGGATGTCCTTCCTGACGCGACCCTCCCATTTCATCAAGGCTTAGGACCGGCACTGAGAGTTAACTCTTCAGTGGCTGGGTTAGTGTTTTGCCTGGGAATCGAACCTGGGGTCGTGGTAATGAGAGCGCAGGATACTGCTGCTGGACCACCAAGAGTCTGAGTGATGTGAATTGCTGTATTTGTGACCATGTTTTCTATTTAATGCAATTTAATTGCTGATCTTAGTATTGCTGATGAAATAATGATGTGGGGTTAAACCAGACAACTTTGGTTTATATGAGCAATAAGTAGAATTTGATGGAAATGTAAATCACATCATGATTTTTTTTATTATGGTAATACTGCTACTGATGCAATACAGTCTCACTCACTTTGCTTTATAGAGAAATGTTTTCACTGTTGGCACCCATGAAAGATATGAAACTTCCCACACATCCAAAAGCTATGTGTAACCCTTGCATAGAGGTTGTTGTTTGTCTAACTACAAACTTTTTCTCAGATATGATTTCTCAGCAGTTCAAATGGTAGAGAGACCTTGCCACAAATGCATGCTTGATTTAGATGTTTTGGGGGGGTTGTAATAAAACACATTATTTATGCATTTTACATAAACTTTGCTTTTGCATTGCATTCAAAGATGTTCAGCATAAATTTGCATTTATTTGTTTGCTGTTTCTTAAAGGATTTCACCAGTGTGGAAGACCACAGTGAGAGATGACGACCACTTACACGGTTGCCCTCATGGCAGCTCTAATAGGAGCAGTCAAATGTTTGTTCATTAGAAAAGACATTTACGTGGTTTCATCTTTGTCTAAGAATGACGCAGGACGAATTATGTTGATTTTGCTGAGCATTAACCCGAATATGACAGGTTCATGAATGATGCAGCAGTGTATCTTTCTAACAGATGCTGGATCAGTCTCTGCAAGCATGACTTCACAGTGGGTCTGATAGAAACATATTCACAAAGTGGGGCAGCAATGAACCAGACAAGCTCTGTGAGCATACAATAAATGGCAAGTGATGTACTTCTCCCTGTATTACCACTTTGTATTTCTTCTGCAACACAAGGATTTATCAGGCGATTGCTGTGCAGGAGATGAAGAGCTGGGAAAAGCCACTGTAAATGTACACTGACCTGATAAGCTTGACCCCAGAGAGAGCTCTGGTTTTGGCCAAAAATAAGCGCTTTAATATTCAGATGCCTAGTTTTTGGACAGGACTGTGATTTCTGGACTAACAGGGAGCCTCTGTGGTACTGGACCATGTTGCCTTCATGTCCTTTGTGGAGTGCAGCATAGTGATGCTGAAGTCTTGGAAAACACTTTAACTTCATTTGCTACAACAAAAATAGGTAAGTTTCTGAACTCTCCATAAGCTACTACAAAAGCTATCAATCAGTATTAATGTGGCACTGTTATAAATTATAACGTCATTTATATTATTGTGCTTTAAAAAGTGAAAAAGTCATGTGCCTTTAAACTAAAGTTTACTTCTCACAAGGTAAAAAGTAAAAGGACCACTGGTATTAAAACTGCAAGAAAAAATGTCAGATTATCACATTATATGCAGTAATATGTACAGTGCAGGGATATTAGTATGTCTATGTTGTAACTGTTTCTGCACTATATTACATTATCTTAGCAATTTGTTATTTTGTATGCTATAATGACAATATAATCTTCTTCATACCAATTCTAAACAATCCCTTTGAAACAGTCTCTTTTCCAAGGCACTGTATATTTACTGAATAAGCTCAGTGCTGCTTAAGACTTTATTGATTAACCATCAACAGTTTACTTAGCTTTTTTTTTTTTTTTTACAATTTACTTTAAATGTCTAAATCAATATATGGAAGAAGATTGTTTTTATGTATTTAGTGCATTTTGATTTACTCAGTAACCTGCGTGCTAGCATGCAACTCCATGTGGTTTGTCCAAAATGTTTTTTGCTACATGTTTAATTAGCTCTTGATTTTAAAGGTGAATCTCTTTGTTACAGCCCTTATGTGTGGCTCACAGCTTAAATGTAAATAGTTGAGATATAGTTGATAGACGAGCCTTTTTGTTTCCTAAAGAGATTCTACCAGAAAGTCTTTCTTATAGGGAACCACTCTTATTGTATTCTAAATATAAACTTTTTTTCTATGCATGTATAAGAAAATATTTCAATGTACAGGACCAAAACACATACTTTAATTAAATGCATGATTGTTTTTAAAAGGATCATAACATGAAATAACGATAAAAACTTGCATAAGAGTCAATGTAAGTAGTAATGCAAATATAGATGCCTTTGTTATTTTATTATACACACAAATAGAGGCTTTAATAGTCAGGATGGTGCCACCTACTTTAGCCTGGACAGTGTTATGAACTGGGAATGGTAAGTGTATGAGTGATGGTGCCATTTTTTTTAGACACCCTTCCCCCAAAGTTTCTATGCATGGGCCAGGCAGTTTCTACAGGATTCATGGACATTATCTTCTTGTAGTAAATGGTGACAGGTGAAATAAATGTAGGCTTTTTTTCAGTGAAAACTATATGAGCTCTGGTGCTGACTCTATATGTCTGAAATGCAAACATTCAGCTTCAGGTCAAAGCCTTATAACTCTCCACATGGTACAAAAAATAGCACGTGTCCACATATCTTGGGTTTCACCCATAACAGGGTCAGTGGTTTTTCATTTTCCATATGTGAGGAAACTTTGGAGGTGAGCTCTCTGCTTGCAGCAGGAACAGTGCGAGTGAGATTGCAGTGTTTGTATAAGGGAAGCACAGGGACCTTGTGAAAACAGATTGTCGGAGCCGGGCAGCAGCCACGGTGCAGCCTGTCAGTGTAATGACTGAATAAACACTAACCAGGCTCCCTGACGCTCTTTATGTGTTCACACATCACTCACAGCCTTCCACACCATCAACACTAACACAGCAGGGTTTAAAATGCAGGTTCGGGGTGTTATAGCAACGTGGATTCTGGTCATTATGGGTATAGAATTCTGCGCCTGCTCGTTTTCTTGGAAGCTGAAATAACATCAGAGAGACGCCGCATAACAAACAGAATATCAAGAGAAACAAGAAGATGTTTTTTTGAATTTATACATCCCCCTTGTTTTTTTGGTCACCTGACAATTCCCATTCACCAACCAGCTCTCACTTATCACACCAGCTGGGGAGGGTTATCTTCCCTCATTCAGAGACATGAGCTCAAAAACACCAATGAACTATTTTTATCTTTGCACTACAGCATTTTCATTTTGCTAAAGCACTCAAGTTTCAATGTATTAAAAGTATAAACTGGTTGTTCTTAATTTAAAATATTAAAATGTTCATTTACTTATGACCAAGCTATTCTATCTAATATCTTACCGTTACTTATTAATTGGTTAGAGAAAATGGAATTTAGTGTTTTATGGCATATTTTATAGGTGCTGCTACTATAGGTATTCTTTACACTTTCAGAAAATACAGAAATACAGAACAGAGGCCACACTCAAGGTGTGCTCTATTTATATATGCTGCTTAAAACCTGTGCGTGGAAACTGAGCTTTTGACTGATGTTCTGAGATCTGTGATGCTCTGACAGCTCAGTGACATTTACAAGCCAAGTGTGACCGTGCAGTTGTCTGCAGTGATCAAGCACACAGAGCCACATGGCCAAGCTGTGGTGCAAGAGGTCAAACACTTATGTCATTAAGTGTGTGTGTGTGTGTGTGTGTGTGTGTGTGTGTGTGTGTGTTGCGTGTGCGTGCGTGCGTGTGTGTGAGTGTGCTGTGTGGTTTGGTATGCTTCAGAAAGAAATCTGGAGCAGGCTAAGAGAGAAGTAGTAACGAACAGGTAGTAATAATCCTCTACTGTATAACAGCAGTTACACAAGGTGACAGAATAGTGACACAAAACATGTGATCTTCTGCTAACAACTAAAAAGATGAAAATGAAAACAGACCATGTCGACCGCTTCAGAAAACACTACATCAACTGAGTACTAATTCACCTGTGGGCATTTGCAGTGCCGTGGTAAAAGTTTTTTGAAGACACCAGAAGGTTGTGTGTTTAAATGCCAGAAAACTACAGCCTAGCAGAGTCTTTTAGTCTTTGAAGACTCCCCAGTAACACACTGGTAAGATCTAAACCAAGCGTGAACTCATCCTTGAGCTTATCCTAGAGCACATCCTAGATCCAAGGCCCTTAAGATTCAACTGGAATTTACCTCCTCCTAAAGCATCTTAGTCTTAGTAGAAATGTAAAACTTTATCATTTAACCAATGTAGCCTACTCATTATCTCATCTCTCCCTTTTTTCACTATTATCTCTGCTCCATTCTGAATGCCCCAGGTTTCAGACGTGCAGTTTAAGTCAGATGCTGCTCTTTTACGTGGGCTAGTTTCCGGAAGCGTCTGCTGCCCTGTCTCTAGCCCGATTTCAAGGCTCAAGCGCTCAATTTCACGGACTCAAAGGATTAGCGGGGGTTCCCAGAAGCACTGCAGACATACAGGGCGTTCACACAGCCTTCACACTGACCTGACCATTACACAGGTCACAGGGCGGCGCTATCCCAGGCCGCACTATACAAAGGCCAAATTGCTGCCATTTTGTCAGGGCAAAAGTCAAATACAAGAATGGATTGATCGTGGCTTGTTATCATATAAGAAGTGTGTGAATGTGACAGGGATTGCTTTTATGTGTGTGTATGTGTGTGATGGCAGACTTGTCATCAAAAGAGCAATGAGCCGAGTCTGCAGCTAGCCAGCCTGACAGAATAATGACATTCAAATCCATACTGTATATGAGTAATGGAGAACAGATTCAAATCTGTCTTATGTTCCAAATAAATGCATCCATGTTCAATCTCTGTAGCATATTGCAGTCTCAGATTTCTATTTTTAATGGACACACATGCACATGCATTCATACACACACACACACACACACACACACACACACACACACACACACGAGACGAGATGAAAGTATGAGAGTTCACAGACCTGAGCCCCCCTTTTCCTCCCTGACCGCATTGCTATGGTTGACGTTTGCATGTGGATGGCCACCCACTGCGAGTCACCTCAGAACTTCAAGCACTTCATTATGACCACGAGAGTTCCCTGAGAACTATTACATCTCAGACCAGTGTCAAGCTCATATCAACAAATGGCAAAAGCATCATATTCCTTTCATCATTCCTTCTGAAAATGAAAATAATGCAGTCACGATTGAAGTCAGCTCGACTTCCACAAAGGACTTTGGATATCTGGATCCATTTCCATAGAATCAAATGGAGTAAAATCGGATGGCTCTGACCACAGTTCGGCTCTGTAGCCCAAAAACACATGACAGCCTGTCAGCACTTAAACCCTGCTTTTGTGTTTAGCGGTCATGTTTCCTCCTTCAAACGTTCACTCAGAATTAGCAAACTGGAAAATGGTCAGTTCTTTGAATCAAAGTTAGCTTGACTCTGGAAGAATTAAAGCTGTAGAGGTGTGTGAAACTGTTGATATAGATGCTGATCTTAGATTTGAAGCTAAAATCTAGTGTCTATCAGTAAGCTTGACAGCAAAACCATTAGAGTTTAGCAATATGACAATATCAAAATGGCACATTAATGGAATAATAAATTGGATGTGAGGCAAATTATTACACATGCACTCAAAGACAGATGGGAAACCACAGTCATAGTTTTAATTTGCCCTGTAAGCTTATTTATACCAGCCACTCTTGGCTAGTGCCATTTTGATTTGACAAACACAGGTGATGCAAGCAATCATCTGGAAGTGGAACTAAATATTTTAGTATTAAGCTGTCTTAACTTAGATTTCTTTGTTCTAATGTTCATTCAACAAAACAGGCATTACCTTAACAGCTGTAAAGAAGAAAGATATGCACAAATGACTGCATACTCTTACCATGTTTGAGTTGCTATGATGACTATGGCAACATTTACATTTGGCAGACATCCTTATCCAGAGCAACTTAAATTTTTAACTGAGCAATTGAGGATTAAGGGCCTTGTTCAAGAGCCCAGCAGTGGTAGATTGGTGGTAGTCCACCACCTTAACCACTAAGCTACCACACCCCCCACGTAGAATAGGTATAGAAAATCTGCATCAAACAGTCATGGCACCAATAGCACCAAATAATTAAATAAAAAAGAGGAAAATGATTAGGAATAGAAAAAGGAAGATGTTTTAAAGTAGCCCACTTTAAAATTAAACTTTAATTAACTCATTAATGCATCTTGGATATGTGAATCTGATTATACTGTGGATAAATTGTGATTTGTTTATAATGTAGGTTAAATTGCAAAAGATCATTTTTCAATGAAAAGCCATCGTACCTGAGATGTCTGAAATAACATAATGAATGGTGTGATTAGTGTACAAACACACTAATAATAATAATCCGAATAACTTGAACTGTATAAATCTACGTTGTATGCAATTACACTATATTGCCAAAAGTTTTTGATGCCGTTACACACACATGAATGTAATATGGAGTTGGCCCGCCCTTTGCAGCTATAACAGCTTCAACTCTTCTGGGAAGGCTTTCCACAAGGATTAGGAATGTGTTTATGGGAATTTTTTACCATTTCTCTAGAAGCACATTTGTGAGGTCAGACACTGATGTTGGACGAGAAGGCCTGGCTTGCAGTCTCCGCTCTAATTCATCCTAAAGGTGTTCTATCAGGTTGAGGTCAGGACTCTGTTCAGACCAGTCAAGTTCCTCCACACCAAAAACTCACTCATCCATCACTTTATGGACTTGCTTTGTGCACTGGTGTGCAGTCATGTTGGAACAGGAAGGGGTCATCCCCGAACGGTTCCCCCAAAGTTGGGAGCATGAAATTGTCCAAAATGTCTTGGTATGCTGAAGCATTGGGTGTCCCAAAACTTTTGGCAATATAGTGTACATTAGGGATGGTTATGTTTTCCCTATAGTGTAAGTGCTGATATGGCTCCTTGAAAACAAACTAACATCTATTCACAACGGCTGGTCATCTATAAAATCCCTTTCAACCTCTGATCATCAGCTATTTACATGAGATATTAAGATAAGCCTTAGAGAGAATAATAGCAGTGAAACCACTCAGCTTTGTGTGGATTCCACTCTCAGCGTGGGGGTGAAGTGGCAACTCGTAGGATTTGGGTGGAACTGTAGGAGATCTCCAGAGAGGGGAAACCAGAATACTTTTATTATAATTCACAAAGCCATCAAAGGGAGGCACAAACAAAGATGGGAGGAGAAACCCTGCAAATCATTATTACAATGCTTACACACACACACTTGCTCAAACACATAACCACATCACATGCCTACACACACATTTACAAAGTGACTGAAGGGGCAAGAGTGAAATGCGTAGGCAATATAAAATGTCTTTGGACTTGTCATGGTAAGGGATCAAAAGGCGACCCTGCAAAACACACACACACCATGCACACACACACTACGCACACAGGCATATGCATGCATGCATGCATTCATGCACACACACATTCACACGAGCAGCACAATGCAAGGTGTCACACACATCTTAGAGGGAATTAGGCACTGCTTCCTCTCCCAGTATACAAAACAAAGCCAGTCTTCCTCTGTGAGTGGATTCAATGCACTGCTATTTATAAACAATAAACATGTCCCGCTGCCTGTCCTGCCGAAGAGTGCATGGTGACTTAACACATTGTTTCTGAGAGCAGAACATCTGTCTGCGCTGGACACTGGACGGCTGGACACCATGGCGCACCAGAGTCTCAGAGTGGACAGGAACGTGGCTGCCAGATGTGGATGTCACTGCTAATCATCTGCAGCTTTACATCTTCTACACTCAACATGGGCATATCACCATCATAAAAAGGATGCTTCATCAAATAAATCAGATTTTAATGTATACATTGGGATAACATATCCAGGAGGTAAATACAAATGTAATACAAAGGCTGTACATGAATACATGTGGTGTAAATAATGAGTGCGAAAACAGATCTGTGTGTAAACTACAACAACAAACGTGACAATGCAGTAAATACACACCCATGCAGGACATGAAAGTACACACTGTAAAGAACAAGGAGGAGCATAAGAATTTAATGAAATAATAATTCCTGATAGCATAATTGCCCAAATCTGAGCAAATTGACGGTGAAGATTACATGGATAAATAAAGCAGCATAATTTACAGTTAAGAACTTAACTGAATTTAATTTCATTTAATATGCAGAGCATTAATATGGTCACAGAGCACCAAGCACACCCACACAAACACACACATACACATTTACACACCCATTCACACCTAGGGATCATTTAGGCGCCTCCATTGATCTAGTGAAATGTTTTGGGAGGTAGAAGAAAACTCCACACAGACTGCATGCAACCTGAACTCTGGAGCTGTGAGGCAGTAACACTACACCACTGTACCATCATGCTGCCTGCTGCAAGCACTGTTGTGTGCAAATGTTTGCACCCCCTCTTGATAAAATTAATTCAGAAAGAATGAATTGTCCTCAAGATATCGAGTACTTCTGCTTTCACAGGTGTTCTTTCATTATTAGAAACAAAAAGTGTTAAACAGTGCAAGTACAGAAAAAAAAATCACAGTATCAGTTTTAATAGTTTGTATTTCTTCTTCTGGATGTGATAGAATTTTCACCTCAACATCATTTTTTCTCAATCTTCTGAACAGTTTTTAAAGCCTCTCAGTTGCAATGCTATAAATACAATATATAACAAATATAAATATAAAGATTTCTGATAATGGTTCAGTTTAATCAGACTTTCTTCAGTGTGATTGTTTTCTAAAATTAAAAAAGGCATAATGGCTCCAATGTCATGCAATGTCACAATATTGTACAATGATGCTTCAGTCCTGATCTGCTCAGCTCATATGCTGAGTGGACTCCATCCCTTGGCATGGATTTAAAGGGACTGAGGGTTAAAAGGGAAAGCCCGACAGACCCACTGAGAGAAGCAAAAAGCTTCAGCTTGGACTGAAAGGAGGCCCAGGGCATGCTTTGTCAGAGGGAAAACACGTTGTGTTGTTGGGCCTTCACCTTCAAAAGAGAGCCGGCAAGAGCACTAATCACAACATGTGATGAGACACTAGAACAAAGGCGAACGGCAGCAGAAAATAACGCCGTGGGAAACCTCTGTGAACTTGAGTTACAAGTCAAGTCCCCCTCCACCTCCTCACACAGACACTCTCAAAACACACACAAACACAAACACACACCGACTCGTTTGCACCCATAGCACGCCCTGCTTCTGACACCCCACCAACAATCACAGGCAAACATGGGGGGGTTTATCTTTACCGCTAAGACCAGGCTGGTAGCAAGAACAACAACATGAAAACAAGCCCAGAGTGTTTCCTCTCATTCATGTATGCAGAATGAGGGGCTTCTCTCCTTCACAATTAAGCGTGCTGTGCAAGGGTCGATAAGGATCCGGTACCCTGCCTTTCAGCCTGCACTGTAGTCCTGTGTATGTATGAAGACTCTGTTCTTTGGCCTTTTAGCTATTCCTGGAACCAGAATGCATTTTAGTCAGAACTTATTATTTAAAGGTGGCACTTTTGGGAAGAGAGGAGGATGTTTGTCATGTACTTTTACTTAGATTGGGGCAGTGATATCAAGTTCAAATCCTGAATGTGTGACTTTTCACCTTGAAAGACATGTTTATATTAAAATATTTGTGATGTACCTGGCAATTCTGGGTCAAAATTGTTGGTTGCTGCTAGGTTTTAATTATTCCTGTAGAGATCTACAAGATAAGAAGCATGATGCCATTGACAGCAATATGAGCATGAGAGTAAAAACTTTGGAAGGTGATCAGTTTGAGCGCAGGGTATAAATGAGAAGGTGAGACACCCTAAATGAATAAAGCACTGCCACAACACCATCTTTAATTAGAGATGTTGCAAGGGTTAGATCCCACCAGTACTACTATCAGCTATCATCAGATAATCAAATTTGGGCACAAGTTAAGAAGGTAGCAA
Organism: Hemibagrus guttatus; assembly: GCA_033459395.1. Taxonomy (NCBI): domain Eukaryota; kingdom Metazoa; phylum Chordata; class Actinopteri; order Siluriformes; family Bagridae; genus Hemibagrus; species Hemibagrus guttatus. The sequence goes on from JAUCMX010000024.1 coordinate 8,454,007, forward strand.
GTATGCAGAGTTGTTTAGGACATATTTCCTCTTTAAAAGCTGAGGTCATCATGTTTATCATGTTTAAATATGGTGTTAAACTCTCATCAGATTATCGGTCGTCGTGAACTTATTTTGTAGTACCTTTCCTTAGGTGGATGTCCGAGTTTTTAAACACTAAAAACTGGCTATCAATTTTGTATAAGACAAAGTTGCATTTGCAGAATTTCTGATGGCCACATGATTACATTACTATACTGGCTTCATAACTGCACTGTATTGTTTAATAATTGCTCTGTATAGTGCCAAAGATAAATAAACATGATGTAAAGCTATAATTATGTAAAAGACAAAATTGCACTTTAACAGTATCTGATTATTTTTCCTTGTACGATGATGAATGGCTGCATTCTCTATAGAGTTTCTAATACTTAGGGGATTTGATTAAATACCTAAAATGCAAAGATTACTCAATCAGCATTAAATCGATGGGATTTTTAAGTAAATTGTATAGGATTAGGAGACCTCTCCGGTGAGTTGAGGATACAAGGTTCATTGTAAGCAGACGATATGATATAAGCATAAACGTGTCATTAACAAACTAGTGCTTTCATTACAAGAGTGAACATGCATTGCTTGCCAGAAGCTCGGTAGCCGCCACCATTACGCGCACACGTCAGTGAGGGCGTGGGTCAGAATCGGTTTTAACGGTTTGATCTCTTTTTTTTTTCTTTCTAAAATATTGGCTGTCGGTAGTGTGCTCGCAGATCCCCAGGCGGGCGGATGGAGCACCTCGGGCCTGAGGTTAGATTTGGAGGCTTCCTCTGTGCGCCGCGCTCCCCGCGATGACTCAGGATCAGATTACAGGTTCACACGCTGGCGCGCAGACCGCCCGTCGCCCCGACCAATTGCCCCATTCAAGGCAGCACCGGAGACGGCCGTCCCCCCTGATTGGCTGATCCGCTCCGGGGCTAAAGGAAACCAACAGAACTTTCCCACGGCCTGCGCGTGCTGACAGGCGGCCGACCTCCTCCCTGCCGCCGCCCGGGCAAGACGCCGGTGGAGCACGGGGGAGGGCGTGGCAAAGACCAAGAGAAGCGTCTCAGAGCTAACAAAGGTTCTCCCTAATTGGCTCATGCTCGAAAGTATGCAGATTTAGTAGGGCGTGTCCTGAGCGCAGTTCGGGCGAACTGATCGCCTCCGAACGCGAAGGCTTGCACTGATTGGCTCTGTTAGGAGACAAGACCCGCCCCTCGATACGCGCTGTGGCGTTGAAATGACACCGTGGGAAAGCCTTGTTATTCAAACGGAAGAAAACCGCAGCAGACTCACCTGACACAGCACGGACAAGTCGCACATTCAGAGAGCTTCAAAATGAAGAGAAATCACGACTTCAGCTCCTCGGACAGCGAGCTTGATGAGAATATTGAAGTGGAGAAGGAGAGCGCCGACGAGAACCTGTAAGTCATCATTTAGCTTTCTACACAAAAAATAAAATCATGATCAATTAAAACACCTATCTTACCTACTACTTCAATCAGGATTTATAATGATAACTATTTGATAATTTTAATATAATATATTTTAATGATAATTTATATATATATATATATATATATATCATTAAAATATATTATATTAAAATATAATATATATATATATATATATATATATATAAATATATATATATATATATATATATATATATATATTTTATATATATATATAAATCTATACACGTGTGATCTGTAATATAAATAATAATAATGACCTGACTGTTAAAGAGTTGGGGTGATGTTATTGATAAGTGTTTTCTATTTCAGAGGCATGAGCTCTCCTCTCGGATCGATTTCTCCTTCTACAACATCTCAAGTACAAGCAAGAAAACGTCGCCGAGGGGTGAGCAATCTCCTACAGCACGAATTTAAAGAGAGGAGAAGGATTAATTAATATATGCATTTGGATAAATTAAATAAAAAATACTATAATAATAATAATAATAATAATAATAATTATTATTATTATTATTATTATTATTATTATTATTAGTAGTAGTAGTAGTAGTAGTAGTATTTTTGTTATTTTTATTATTGTTATTAGTATTAGTAATAGCAGTAGTGTTTCTAAGTTAACGCTGATTTGGATGTGTTTACACAGATCATTGAAAAGCGGCGCAGAGACCGCATTAATAACAGTCTGTCTGAACTCCGCCGACTTGTTCCCAGTGCTTTTGAGAAACAGGTAAGGCGGCATCATCTCTTTAATAAATGTCATTATCAACACTCATTTAACATGTCTACCTGTGATTGATCTGAATCTACCCAGAAATCAGTGAAGTTAAAAAAGCTCCTGACTTTTTCCATCTAGGGTTCAGCTAAACTAGAAAAAGCAGAGATTTTGCAGATGACTGTGGATCATTTGAAGATGCTTCATGCAGCTGGTGGCAAAGGTAACACACAGTTTTTCCATATGATATGCATGTTGTTGCTTACTGTGATGTAGAATATACTAGATTAGTGTGAAAAAAAGCGTTAAACTACAGGATTTTGTTGCTGTGTAGATATGATGAAGCATATGTACCTTTTGTACCTATAGTAAGAAAGGTGAATTTAGTGTATCCATACCTTTTTTAAATAAAGAAAATTACAGTCACATTAAATCCACATGTCCAGGTGAAAGATACATATCAAAGGTATGAAAGATAAGTGTGCCACCCAGCAACAGTGAAAGGTAGTCCTATATTTAAGGGGTTTATAGAGTACAGTGTGAGTTTATCTACAAAATAACCCATGTTGTATTTATTCTTACTGAGCTTAAGTATATTTAAAATAGGTTTAACAAGTGCTATAAAAACCACAACCATATTTGTAATTATACAACAGCACCAGAACTTTATAAACCATAGGAAAAATAATGAATCGTCTCTCTTCCTTTCAGGTTACTTTGATGCCCACGCTTTGGCGATGGATTATCGTGGCTTGGGCTTCCGTGAGTGTCTGGCAGAGACAGCCCGATACCTGAGCATAATCGAGGGTCTGGACAACGGCGACCCACTCCGCATTCGCTTGGTGTCCCACTTGAGCAACTATGCCACTCAGAGAGAGGCTCAGACCGGTCTGGGTCATCTAGCCTGGGGCTCGGCGTTCAGCACCCCTCACCTGGCACATCACCTCCTCTTACCACAGCATCAGCAGGGGGCATCGTTATCACGCAGCCCTAGCAGTCTTCCATCCTCATCCTCATCGTCGCCCTCCTCTTCACCATCAGCACCCTCCTCAGAGCCTCATGGCTGCAGCAGGCTGACTGTCAGAGAGGCAGGGAAGAGCGGTCCGCTCAGGGTACCCCCTGCAACAGGCGCCATTCCTCCAGGGCTCACGGCAGCATCAACATCGAAGCTTTCGCCCCCACTTCTCACGTCCCTGTCCAGCCTCTCAGCTTTCCCCTTCCCTTTGAGTGCTTTTCCTCTGCTCTCACCCACCTCAATTGGTCAAACCACCCCCTCCAGCAGCCTGGGGAAGCCCTATCGGCCATGGAGCATGGAGATCGGCGCTTTCTGAACTTTTAATCCAGACCACCTGGAGAACTGACTTTTTTTTAGAACAGAAAAGACTTTGATGAAGGATGGGAGTTTGCCGGTCAGGACTCAACAAAGTGGAAACAAAACCCAGGACTTAGCTATGTGTGGGGTTTTTGTTTGTTTGTATTGTTTTATTTTGTTTTTTACAGACATATATTTCCTTCAAATTTGAGCTAACCCAGGATAGGTTCTGCTGATAGCCAGGATAATGTCTTAAAAACTATGTCAATAACTCTTCTTTTTTCTTTTTCTTTACTTTCATTCTTTGAAAGGGTGCTGTACTGGTACAATGCCCTGCCTGGATACTAAGGGAAGGCTAGATGTTTTAATGAAATAAGTGTCTTGAGGCTGAGGTACTGTTACATTTAACTAGCTGGCACTGAGTATAAAAAGAGAACCAAGTTTTTATTATAACAAAACATAAGTAATATCAGTGTGTAGTTCCAAATGAGAGGCAGAATATTGCCCACCCCTAGTTTCAATTAACACCCCTAAAATTCCATTTCTGAGTCAAAATAAGTGATTATTGTGCTCCCTCTCACATATTTCCAAGATACCATTTTTTGTTTTATGTTTGCATTTGACCTGTACAAAGTTTAAGAGCTATGCAATTGATCAGTGGTATGATAAGATTATAAGATGTCCATGGATTTAGATCTGGATCTTTCTTTTATATAAATACATACAGTAAAACCTATGCAACAGAGCCTTTATCACAAATGAATTAGGACTTTGTCTTGCAACATTGCGACTGTTGACTAGCAATGTTGTTTTTCACATATATTTACATGAAATATCTTGAACTGTGGCAGGTTTTGGGGTTCAGTTTCTGTTAACCCACTTTTTTTAATCATGACAGCTTTTAACACTGTTTCAGAAGGGACAATCTCTCAAGAAGTCACTAAATAAATAATGTACAATATAATTTGTGTGTTTTAGTCATGCTTCATGGTATAATAAAAATCATAACCACATACGCAGCACACACACACACACTCACTCACTCACTCACTCATCAGTAGCCAATGGTCTCTCTGTGATGAAATTCTTCTGAAGTTCTCTGAAAATATTTTTAGCAACTCAGGTCTGTGTGACTGCATGACTATACATCGGTAAAAATACTTGAATAAAAGTTAGAAGTCCATATTGCAATACATACATATGTGAAATGCATTAGTGCCAAGTTTTATGACTGAACCTTGTATGTTAAGAGGCTGACCACTAAGTACTCAGGAATGATATCCAATAGATAAGTGACTGACAGAGAGAGACATCAGCAATCTTCAGGGCCTCTGTGGCCTGTCTATGAGTTCAGGAAGCCATTAACAGCCAGGGGATATCCTGAACAATGGCAGGCAGTGCTGGCTCAGTTTGCGTGGGAATGAGAGCGTGAGTAAGAGAAAGAAATGGATGAAGGAATGAGTAGATGAAGGAGCACAGAAAGAGAGAGGAAGCGGTTGTATGCTGCAGCTTTGCCCTGAAGCCTTTGCAGCAGTTCACACAGCTCCTTAGTGGTTGGACTCCCACGCTACTGCAAGCTCTGTGCAACTTTCAGCCAGGTCCATAAAACAGATTTTCCTCCTACACACACTGAGATGCCAAGATACACTTTTACTCCCTCTATCTATTCATCTTATTCGCCCTCTCTCTTTATCCCATCTCCTGCCACACTATAAGAACTGTACAGGTCTGTTTCATACATATTCATGAAGCCCTAAGGCTCACAAGAGACACCACTGATACTGAGTCAGAATAAACGCAGTGGATGTAGCACGCAGTTCATCATCAGACTGCCGCAGTGACTTGTTATGAAATATTTTGTCGACACCTGCTGGCGACTCGCGGTATTACACCGTCGCATTTACAGGCAAGGCTTTACTGTTTAATATTGTTTTTATTTCTGCACCGGGGTTTCATTGTGCACTGTGGAACAAAATGAGTCTTATACATCTCCTGGACACCTAGACTGTAAAAAAGCGTGGCAAAAATATTTTACACTATATTCCCCACAATATTACAAACTAAAATTTTGAGTGTTTTTTCTGTATAGTCGCCTGAGATGGCTCAGATCACTCTGTTTATGTGTGTTATTTCCATAGATGAGATGTCTTTCAAAATGAATAAGAAGATAATGAAATAATTACTGTGTCCTTCCTTCAAATGATGTTAATGATTAAGGTGATTCTATATCTTATGAGGAAAGACCCTATGTACCATATGAGGAAATGATTATCTGGAACAGTTCCTTTAAAGTAAACACATGACAACTCATGATATTATCACGTTATCTTTAATGACTAGATAGCTATTGTTTCTCCAAAGAGAAATACTGTATAATTATTGCTTTAGTCATAATGAAATAACAAACTATTATTGCATTATTAATTCTGAGTAATTAACCAGTATTCAATATAATTAATATAGTACTACTCATTTGATCCTGTTTAGTTCCACTGAATGGTGGAGACATAATCCAATTTTTTTTAATTATTAGTTTTTATAATGAAACTTTATCTTTAGAAAAGTTTTTTTTTTTTTTTTTTTAAAAAGGTGGAAGAAATAAAAAAGTAAACAGCCAAAGACACATCCTGTCATTCACAGAACCCCAAACCTTTATTCACCACAGCTTGCTCACATCAATACATGTGTTAAGGGAAGAAAGCACATGAACAGGAGAAAGGATGCAGAAGGAAGGTCTGTGACATGGGGATCTGTCAAATCCCCTGCTCTCACAAGATCACTGACACACTCCCTATAGTGCATCCATGTCTCTTTGGACACAAACACACACAGACACACAGACACACACACACACACTTCGCTATGGATGATAATGTAAGGTCACCTTGTTCTCTATCGTGACTCTGTGGTGTCCATCAGTGATGATGTGCTACTTCCAGACATTCATCAGTCCCTGGTAGGCCTCTGTGGCTACAATTTTAGTTTCTCTCTGGCATGCTTTGATTAAAATGAGAGAACCATAAACAAGCCACTACAGAATGAAAAACTGTGAGAATGACAGTAAATGAGTGGCACAGAATTGGCCGTGAGGCACAGATGTTACATCACTTAATCAAGTACTGAAAATTAAGATTTAGCAAGCTCCCCCTGAGCAGATGTCATCTTTGCTAAATAATGTCTATTTATTCATGGTGTGTATGTTTGTATGAATGTATGTATTATATATGTTGTGTGCGTGTGTGTCCATGAATAAATAGTGTGTGTTGATCTAACTCTCAAGAGAATCAGAAATGTGTGTGATGTGATGCAACTAAACATGTTCTTCACACCAACATACACACGCATAAAAACATGGCCATTTGGGGTTGAAGAGGTGAAACTGCTAAATATCAGCTAGCCAGCAAATTCACAAACACCAAAGCCTGTAACAAGAGAAACTGCAGCAGATTGGAGAGACACAGAGAGAGGAAATTAATACATCCATTGATATATAGAGAGAAAACTATAAAATGGCACAATGCAATACTTTTTTTGCCTCATAAATATAAAACAGAAAAGGAAGTATTTACAAAAAAAAAAAAAAAAAGAAAACTCAATACCCACTTTGACGTGTTTCATTTTGAATCGAGCAAAACATTCTTGTTTAGGGAGCAGTAGGATGCATGTTGCTTCTGGTTTTATTTTTTTTTACTTTTTTTGCGAGGGGGAGATGGGATAGGAATGTGCTGTTGGTGCAGACTGGGGTTTTTCCTTCTCCATCAGGTTAGGAAGTGGGGAGCAGGGGTTTGGGGAGGGGGGTTGTGTGTGAGAGTGAGTGTGTGTGTGTGTGTGTGTGTGTGTGTGTGTGTGTGTGTGTGTGTGTGTGTGTGTGTGTGTGTGTGTGCATATGTATGTATGTATGAGACTCTTTCTCTACGTGGGAAGGGGTAATAGGGAGAGAGGATCTCTGACTTGGTCAGGTGGCTGATGGGAGGCTTATTAGAACTGAAGATCTTCATCTCCGCTCAGCTCATCCCGCAGTTCCTTGTTCCTACGTACCACCTGGGCATGTCTCTCCTGTACACACACAGAACCACAAAAATTATATTACACTTTACAGTGTACTCCATGTGTCACTTTTTCCCGCTTTCCTATAACCGCTGCGCTATGACGAAAGTTCTAGTAAAAGTTATTTATAGTGACAGTTCTTTAATCATTTTCTGTTGGAGCCACAAGGAACTGCATTTCACACCACTAATGCTTAAAATATGTGTAGCAGCATGGGAAAACCTTTTAAATGGCGAAATTTGGATATTTTCATCTATATATAGTTCTGAAAAGTACTATAGTAATTTCCCTGAAGTGAAATGTTTTGATTTTGTTTTGCATGCATCTTAACCAGAAGTAAAGTTTTGACATTTTAAAGTCTTGTTACTGGCAAAAGTGAAAAAGGTTTAAATTGCATTTAAAGATGTTTTAAAGACTGTCTAAATTTAGTAGTTTCACAATCACATCAGTATATGATAAGATAAGATAAGATAAGATAAGATAAGATAAGATAAGATAAGATAAGATAAGATAAGATAAGATAAGATAAGATAGAACTTTAATAATCCCGAAGGAAATTCTTTTCCCAGAGACTGCTATTGATTACAACAGGACTCTTGACTAAGCAGTTATCAAGCTACATTTCACTGTAGCTCACTGTTTCAACTTAAATTCAATAAAGATGAAGCTGTCATATGTTTAGCGTTTAGCTCTGCCACATTTAAAACACAGCACAGTCAAATACAGCACAGCTGAGCTGATTACATTTGTGACTTGTATCTAGTTCCCAGCTGGCATGAAAACAATGCAAGGAAGGTTTTATTATGCAAGAAGTAAAACTTGCCAGGGTATACACTTATAGGAAAGTAATCAACAGTCATGTGAAGTTAATTATTTTCCCTGAAAATTTCATGCTGAAATGTTTTATTCCTCTTAAACCACAGTAACTTTTCCAATAATTATCATCCTTAAATTACCAAAAAGCAAGTCATACATTTGAACAGTTTATAGTATTTAATTTTCCTATAATAACTTTACAACACTTGATCTCTTTTTTTTGTCTCTTTTAATGTTAAGAAGACAAAACAGCACAGCTTGTCATGTTACTGATAAACTAGAATAGCTCAAATGTCCTCTGTTGTGGCGAGTATCTGCAATATCTGTTCATGTTTGGCTTAATCCATCATGCAAATCCCTGTGTAAGCTGTTACTATAAAAATAATAATGTATTAGAGTGAGTACATTAATATAAACCTGTGATTTTAGTTACAGTCTGAACTACATATATATATATATATATATATATATATATATATATATATATATATATATATATATATATTATATATATGTGTGTGTGTGTGTGTGTGTGTGTGTGTGTGTGTGTGTTGTTCTTTCAGCCGCTCCTGTTCGGGGTAATTTTGAACATTTGTTCCACATTTGGCAACCCTCCCATTTAAGAGTTAACTTGTCAGTGGCTGGGCTAGCACCCTGCCCGGGAATCAAACCCAGAGCAGGCAATGGGAGTGTGCATTTCCTGCCGTTGGACCACCAGGAGGCATCCTTTATATATGTAATTTTTAAAAAGTGGTGCCATGTCAAATTCTGTTTCCCCTTCACATCCATGGACATAAAATGAATGCTGGTATGACTATAGGTCAACAACAAAAAATAGCCTGAAAGATATTTGCACAGGTTAAATAATTTAAAATGTGCTTGGTAGGTTGGCTGTGCCCATTATTATTTGGTTACAACAGCTGCATATAGAATTAGACCGTAGCAATTTAGGGTATTCCCCTACAACTGCTAGGTAACTTTGTAGAAATGTGTAATTCTAACATTTCTAGTGAAAGCATATTGCAGTTCAAATAACTTTTTAAAATTCAGTTTTGCCCAGATAAATTGGATTCCTCATCATATTCAGGGATGTGCTGTTTTTTTTTCTCCTTATTGAAGGAAATCCTCACTTTCTCCTGTAGGCGCTCCAGCATAGCTGTGAGCAGAGCCTCGCGGTTCTTGCTGATGTGCTCCATCTTCATGGTGAGTTTCTCCTCTGCCATCTTGCTGAAGTTGCTGTTTTCCTCCATGGCCTTAAGCAGCACATCGCGCTCGTGCTCACGCTTCTCAGCCAGAGCCTTTAGCACCTGAGCCTCCTGAGACTGCAGATAGAAAGTGAGCCGAGAGGTGGAGAAGAACAGAGAAAGACCAGATAGACAAATGTGAAGAAAATCGAATGATTCCAGCTATGCAATTCCTACCAGAAAGACCTGATCAATAACTGAGAAAGCAAAAATTGTTAATGACTAGGCAGAAACTGCTATAACAAAAGAATCGATAATAGTTTGTAGAAATCAATGCAAATTTCTGGTCCAGAATGCAGTTTCAGATATTAGCGCTACATTATTCCGTCTTTACAAAAAATACAATTTTCTGGAAATTAAACCCTGATGAAGCAGGTGTGTCACTCACTTTCCTTCGGTCCTCAGCTGCCTCCAGCTTCTTCTGAATGTCTTCCAGAGAAACATCCCTCTTCTTGGGGGGAGTGGTGATGCTGTAGCCCCCCTCAGTTGTAGGGGATGGTGGTTTCAGGATCACTTCGAAGGCTTGTCCAGAGGCTCGTTTGTTAATG